>JACTNZ010000027.1:0-169184 GCA_018127125.1 Rhododendron griersonianum | reverse complement strand
ACTATTCCAAGGGTTTTTGAAAAAAGGTTTGTTATGGTCGGGCCGGGAGGCTGCCTCCGTATTCAAGGGAAATTCGGACCAATCGTAGTTCGGGCAATAAAGAAAAATAAAAGTTTGGAGGGTTAGAGGCAGAAGACGTACCTTAGGGCTTAAAAGCCATAGTGTGACGTACCTAGAGCCAGGGTTTTGGCGGAAGATAGTTGAAGGAGCGCGGGGCTGCATGGGGAGTTTTTGCGTAGAGCTTCCTTAGTATTTTGGGGTAGATCGATTACACGGCGGGTGCGTTTGCTTTTCTTGATCATCCTTACTTTGGTGAAAGGAGCTCGGTAGAGTAGCCTATCCTTGCGAATGAGCTGGAAGGAATTGATGTAATGGGGTGGAATCCAAACCATCTGTGGATGAGTTGGACGCCGTTTGTTTTTGAGATATGGGGGGCACGGAGGCTGATGCTGAGCACGGAGCTTTGCGAATGAGGAACCGAGGCACGGAGTTAGTAGTCATGAGGCGAGAGCCAAGAGTGATGGAATCGAGGCGTGGAGCCTGTTGCAGTCTTGAGGCGAAGGCCTGAGGAGATTGGATTGATAGGACCGAAGCGCGGAACTGGTGTTGATCATAAGGCGAGAGCCTAAGGTGATTAGATTAAGGCGTAGAGCCTGCTGTGGTCGTGAGGCGAAGGCCTGAGGTGTTGAAGCTTAGAGCTTGTCGTGTTTGAACCGAAGCGCGGAGCTGGTATAAGGCAAGAGCCCGAGGTGATAAAACTGAGGCGTGGAGCTTGCTGTGGTCATGAGGCGAAGGCCTGAGGAGAGCTTAGAGCTTGATGGGACCAAAGCGCGGAGTTGGTATTGATCATAAGGCGAGAGCCTGAGGTGTCGGAGCTTAGAGCTTGACGTGATATGAACCGAAGCGTAGAGTTGGTTGCATTCTGATGATCTGTGCACAGAGCTTTCTCATCATAAGTGTTGGCGTAGAGCCAAAGGATCGAGGCGCTGAACCGATCAATAACACCGAGGCATAGAGCCGGTTAATTGCAGGGTTGACCTGTTTCATGAGAGATATGCAGAGTGTATGTGTGTGATGATGGTTGTTAGATGTGAACAGATATGATGATGCAGACTCGATGTGATAATGCAATATGTGCACGGGCCCGTGCATGTGTGTTTGTTTTGAAGCTTAGAGCTTCTATCAAGTTCCGGACTTGAGCATTCAGAACGTAGAGCTCGAGCATTCGGACGACAGAATCCGAGCATTCAAAGTACAGGCTTTGAGCGTCCAGTACGCAGTGGTTGGGCATCCAAGCGTAGAGCTTGAGCATTCAAGTGTATAACTTAAGCATCCAGTACACAGTGGTTGGGCATCCAAGCGTAGAGCTTGAGCATTCAAAAATGTTAGATTCTTGAGCATTCAGGCGTAGAGCCTGAGAATGATGTCTTGATTGTTGGGGCGGCTTAGAGCCTGTTGAGATTTGCTTGTTTACGGCTTCGAGCCAGTTGAGATGATGGGCTTTGAGCCGTTGAGTTGTGATAACAGGCATAGAGCATGTCGATAATGGGCTTCGAGCCGCTGAGATTGGTTGTTTACAGCTTCGAGCCAGTTGAAATAGTGGGCTTGGAGCCGCTGAGTTGAGTGATTACATGCGTAAAGCCTGTCGATAATGGGCTTCGAGCCGCTGAGATTGGTTGTTTACAGGCGTAGAGCCTGTCGATAATGGGCCTCGAGCCGCTAGATTAGTTGTTATGGCTTTGAGCCAGTTGAAACGGTGGGCTTGGAGCCGCTGAGTTTGATAGTGATGAGCTTGGAGCTGTTGTGACGATAGACATAGGCTTCGAGCCTGTTGAAGTAATGGGCTTCGAGCCACTGAGATAGTTGCTATGGCTTTGAGCCAGTTGAGATGGCGAACATAGGCTTCGAGCCTGTTAGAATAGTGAATACGGGCGTAGAGCCACTAGGTGTTTTGACTTGCTTTGGCCAGCAGTTTGTGGAGAGAGAGAGATCTTCGATGCTCGAGCATGCCCCCAAGGCTAGTTTTGATCGTGTTGTATTGGCATCAGGGATGCCCCCAAGGCTGACTTGATCTTTGCTTCTGTTGGTCATGGACCCAGAATCCATAATGACTTGAGTTTTGGATGCACTGAGCATGATCTGATGTTGTAGAGGGAGATTGATTGGGGGGCCAGAAGATCGATCTCTCGGCCGAAGGATTGATGTCTCGGCCGAGGTATTGAATGCTCGACCGTTTAATCGGTTTATTTCCAGAGACCTATAAAAGACCACGGCGTCGACCGTTTCATCTCATTTTCCACTTTTCCTCTTCCTCTCCTCATTCCGAGAGCTTCATATCCGAAGATCCCTTTCACTTCCCCTCATTCCTAACAGCTCCGGGCCATGGGTGGCGCACGGCCAGAGATCGCGGAGGGAGGCCGCGCTGTTCTTGGTCTCGTCTTGATGCTTGATTAGGGACCCTTGCATGGGTAGCTTGCTTCCGTGATGCGGAGCTCCTGGCGTGACGGTGGTACGCAGTGTGGTGATTTTTCTGGGCCATGTGGTGATTCTTTTGAGCCATGTGGTGTCCCTTCTGCACCGTAGTACTCCCCTGGTATACACCGCCCCAGGGTGTCCTTTCTTTTTTGCAGCTGGTCTCTGGTGTTCGGACCACCGGAGGGTTCGGCATCCTCTTCTGCTTCCTTTTTTTCTGTTTTTCTGTTTCTCTTTCTGCATAGGTTAGTTCGACAGGAAATCGATGTATAGTTTGTTTAGGAAATGTGGGATAATCCACCTTGTGATGTAAAAAGCTTTGGTTATATGAAACAAAAACCTTTTTGCTCTGCTTGTGATTGTGTATGCCATATTTACGTCGTTTGCGTATAATAGCTTGTTAATCCAATGAAACAAACTGAACCGTGGGAACAGTCTGTAAAAGAGCCGTTCTGGCAGCCGATTTAGTGATTACACGGCCGAGGCTTCGATCTGGCGGCCGAAGGATTGTTTTGTTTGCCTGGGTTTGACTTGCAGGTCAACCCTGATTTTCACGGGCCGATGGATAGATCCTACGGCCGTCATATCGAAGTATCGGCCGAGAGACCGATTGAAATTCTGAGGATTAAGAATCCGATTCTGATTCGGACTAAGACTCGACTTAGTTCTATAAATACGCGTTCTACGAACCCGATAGCATTGTCAGTAGCAATTCCTTACATATGGCACAACCAGTCCTTGATCAGTGGTTGATTTCCTTTAATGGCCTCGACCGTTTACACTTTAAGTTCTTTGGCATTGACTTCCTCTTTTCCCTTTGTCAAATTCCTGCGAATTTTACCTTCCTTAGGGCAGCTGCTAGTTTGTGGGACCCTGATTTTCACGTCTTTCGATTTAGGAGAGAGGAGTTGTGCCCTACTATCGAGGAGTTTGCGGCCATCATGGGTCATTCAGATAGAGAGGGTTTCGTTGTCCCTAATCCTTTGTTCAACCGAGGTGATCTCCTGAAGGATTTACTCCAAGTTCAGAAACATGAAGTTAAATTCTTCCTAGTGAAAAGAAGGTTGGAGATTCTGCAACTTATTCAGCGTTTTGGTACAGCTGAGGCTCATCGCCAAGTTTCCCTACAGAAGGCGTGCTTTCATGCGTTGTGCATTTGTCTCCTTCATTATTATTTGCTTGGCCCTTCCTCTGGCCATGCTGATCTCGTGTTGCTTAACCTGGCTCAACAGATTGGAAACCGTGTGGGTTTTGCTGGCTTAGTGTTGGCAGAGACCTTGATGGGTCTGGATGTGATGAAGGGTAGCCCTACAACTCAGTTCTCAGGCAGTCCTTTGCTATTGCAGGTTCGCTCTTTTATTTGTTTTTTTGTCAAGTTTATCTTTTCACTCATCACTCTTTTGTTTTGACTCACGTGTTCTCTCAACTCACAATTTTCCCTTGTTCTCTAGGTGTGGTTGTTTGAGAAGCTAAAGGTGTGGGATGCGCCGGAGCGACTTCCTTATAATCCAGACCAATGCACGGAGCGTCATATGATTAAACAATTCCCAACCGAGGCTGCTTGGGAAGCATGGATGAAGACTTGCAGAGGTGATTGGATTCAATGGGTTTGCCCCTGGTATGGTATTGAGAACATGACTGCGAGTACCATGAACCATTTTGGTGTAGCAGTGATTGGTATTACTCGAGTCGTTTTCTACTTTCCTGCTCGCTTTCAAAGGCAGTTTGGGGCTGAACAAACCGCAATCCTGGGTGACCCTGAGTACACCATCTCTAAGATCCATGATGCCAACTTCCGTCGCAATATGCTGCGTCTTTGGCCAAATAGAGTGATGCAGGAGGTTGCTGAGAACTTCTTTGTCAAGCTATCAGGTTCTTACAAACGCTGGTTGAAGAAAAACCTTTTGGAGGATAGTAGTGCAAAGAGAAGGAAGACCTAGAGGCTAACGCTTTGCTTATGTTTTTCAAAAGATGTTTGTTTGATTCTAGCTTTCATGGATTAAGAATTGTTTAGGTTTGCTTTGTCCTTTCCCTTTGGAAATAATAACACATTTGGTTGTTTTATTTTAGAGACGTTATTGCCATGATTTGATAGTGAACATGCTTTAGGATAGACCTAGAAATTTTGGAAGTGATGATGATAGGAGTGGCCGGATCTCAAATTTAGAGATTGCCTGCGTATCCCATATAGGGAATCAGGCCATAAACGTAGTTCCAACAAAGGAGATTTGTTTTGTTTTTAGTTAGGGTTCACTCGGGCATTTTCCTCTCCTTTTGTGCTCTAAATTTTGCCTAAAACCGCCCTTGCGGATTTTCAGTCTAGCGAGAGTTTTATTTATGCCTTAGTTTTTGCCTAAGTCGCCCTTGCGGGTTTTCGACCTAGCAGGCTGCTCTAATTTTTGCTTGGATCCGCCCACCCTTGTTGTTTTCGGTCCAACGAGCATCTCTCATGGGTAATACTTCCTTAGCTTGTCAATATTGACTGGCGTTGCGAATTTCATTCCATCCAAGTCTGCAACGTATGCTGCTCCTCCAGAAAGTATGCGTTTGATAAGGTAGGGGCCTCCCCAGTTTGGTCTAAATTTGCCCCTTGCGTCTGAGACGTGGCGACGAATTGCTTTGAGCACCATGTCTCCTATCTTGATGTCCCTAGGTTTGACCTTTTTGTTGAATGCTCGTGCAATGCGGCGTTGATACCCTTGTACATGGTATAACGCTCTCAGCCTCCTTTCGTCTAGTAGTACCAACTCATCGTGGCGATTTTGAACCCAGTCTTCTTCGATCATTCCAGTCTCAGCTAGAACCCTTAATGAAGGTAACTCCAGTTCGATAGGCAAGACAGCTTCCATTCCATAGACCAGAGAGTAGGGAGTGGCCCCAGTTGAAGTCCTTTCAGTTGTTCGATAACCCCATAGTGCCAGAGGTAGCATTTCTGGCCAGTCTGTGTAAGTGTCGGTAGTCTTCCGCAGAATCCTCTTGATATTCTTGTTTGCAGCCTCAACTGCTCCATTAGTTTGAGGTCGGTAAGTAGATGACCGATGATTCTGTATCCCAAATTCGGCGAAAAGCTTCTTTGTCGCCCCCTTGAAGTGCGATCCATTGTCACAGACGAACTCGTGAGGTACACCATATCGATAGATGATATTAGTGCGAATAAATTTGGCCACATGAGTGGCTTTGAGAGTAGCATAAGAAGTTGCTTCTACCCACTTGGTGAAGTAGTCAATGGCTACCAGAATGAGTATTTTCCCTTTGGATTTATGCTTCCAATAACGTCTATCCCCCAAGTGGAGAATGGCCAAGGGGATGTCATGCTATACAATTCCGTAGGGGGAATGCGCATACGATCAGCGTGAGTTTGGCATTTGTAACATCGGCGGACATAATCAGCGCAGTCGGCCTCCATTGTAGTCCAGTAATATCCCTGACGTAGGATCTTCTTTGCCATCGTTGCCCCATTCATGTGTGGCCCACAAATTCCCTCGTGTATTTCCTCCATTACCTTGCGGCTGTCCTCTGTTGTGACGCGAAGTTGACTTGGACCCAAGTGTGCCCTTCGATACAATGCTCCTCCACAGATTACAAATCGGGTAGCAAACTTCCGCAGGGCCGTTTTGTCTTTCGAGGTGGCCTCGGATGGGTATTCTCCTTTTTCCAAGAATTCCTTCACGTCTTCGTACCATGGCTTGCCATCGTCTTCACCTTCCTCGGTAAAGGTGCATTCACATTCTGGTTTAACCTTTTGCTCGATCATGAGAGGCCGCATTGTGAATCCCAGGGGTATTTCGACCATAGATGCTAATGTTGCCAGTGCATCTGCAAATCTATTGCTCACTCGAGGAGTGTGTGTGAAGATAACGGAATCGAATTGTGGAATTAGATTCTCCAGCACAGAGTGATATAGCTTCAGTGTATCTTCCTTGACCTTCCAATCTCCTCTGGCTTGAGATACCACCAGGTTTGAATCCCCAGTGACGTCTACCCTTTTTGCCCCTAGCTCCAGGGCTACCTCCATTCCAGCAATACAAGCCTCGTATTCAGCTTGGTTGTTAGTGACCTCAAACCTCAGTTTATATGACAAAGGGATGTGGGAGTCGTTTGGGGAAACTCAATACCCCCATGCCATATCCACATCGGTTTGATGCTCCATCAAAGTAAAGTTGAGTGTCGTCTAAGAGACATAAGATGTCCTCGTCGGGGAACATGAAGTCCTTTGCCTCGGCCTCTGTCATAGGGTGATCTGCCAAGAATTCTGCCACAGCTCTTTACCGATTTCCTTGTCATGTATTTGAGGTCGAACTCCGCTAGCAGCAATAACCACCTAGCTAGCTTTCCGATAAGTGCTTGCTTTTCGAAAAGATACTTAATTGGGTCTAAGCGAGAGACCAGCACCACCGGATGTGCTAACAGGTAGTGCCTCAGTTTCTTTGTGGCCCATACTAGCCCCTACTCGAGAGGAGTGTACCTTGTCTCATAGTCCATCATTTTTTTGTTGAGGTAGTATATGGCGCACTCTACTTTGGCGTCGTTTTCTTGTGCTAGCATGCACCCCATGGATGTGTCTGCATTCGAGAGATACAGACTAATGACTTCCTGTGGATGGGCGGTGACGCTGGTGGATTCTCAAGATATTCTTTGATTGCCTTGAACGCTTGCTGCAATCTTGGCTCCATTCAAAATCGGTACCTTTCTTCAGTGCTTGAAAAGAGGTTCACATGTGGTTGTGAGCTTGGAAATGAACTTGATGAACTGTACCTTTCCCAAGAAACTCCTTACTTCCTTCTCCGTCCTAGGCGGTGATATCTCCATGATAGCCTTTGTATCTTGGAAGGGTCTACCTCGATTCCTCTTTGAGTGATGAGGAATCCCAACATCTTTCCAGTTACCCCAAAAGTGCATTTTTGAGGGTTAAGGCGTAGTTTGTAATTCCTAATCCTCTCAAAGAACTTTTGGAGTGCTCCATGGTGTCCTTCCCTTTCCTTTGATTTGACTATCATATCGTCGACATACACCTCGACCTCTTTGTGCATCATGTCGTGCAGTAGTGTTGTTGCCATCCTCTGGTAAGTGGCTCCGGCATTCTTCAACCCAAACGGCATTACTTGGTAGCAGTAGGTTTCCCAAGGCGTAGTGAAGGTTGTTTTCTCTATCCTCGGGAGACATAAGGATTTGATTGTACCTAAAAATTCCATGAAAGATAGCAATGCATGGCTGCGGTGTTATCTACTAGCTCATCTATGTGAGGTAATGGGAAGTCATCCTTTGGGTGGCCTTGTTGAGATCTCGAAAATCTACACAGATGATTCCTCCAATTTTCTTTGGTACGGGAACGATGTTAGCTACCCATTGTGGATATTCGGTGACTATGAGAAAACCGGCGTTGATTTGTTTAGTGACTTCTTCTTTTATCTTTAGAACCCAATCAGGGCGCATACGTCTCAGTTTCTGTTTAACTGGTTTTGCATCAGGATGAAGGGGAATTTTGTGCTGAACAATTTCAGGGTCTATTCCAGTCATGTCCTCGTAAGACCAGGCTAAAACATCTTTGTATTCTTTTAGCAAAAGGATTAGTTTTTCACTTTCTTAAGGGGATAGTGCGATACCAATTTTAACCATTTTGGGCTCGTTTTCAGAGCCTATGTTTGCTGTGATTATTTCCTCAGAAAAAGGTTTAGCGTGCCTTTCTTCTTCACTTTCAATGAATTCTAAAATTTCTTTTGGAATTTCTTCCTCAAAATTTGGTTTGTCGGAATCCACACAATCGATCATAGGCAAAGTGAAATACTCTAAATCTTCCTTCTCATTGCTAAGTTTATCAAAAGATATTTCAGAGTCGAACTCAAAGTAAATGTTATGCCTTGGTACTTTGACCAGGTTTTCCTCACTAGACTTAGTAGTTTCAAAAGATGAAAATCTTGACTCGGACTGAGTCGACTCGGAGTCGGAATCGGAATCAGAACTAAGATCAGAATTAGCGCTTTTCATTTTGTATTTCAGAGTGTGTTCCACGGTCCAGTTAGGGTAAGCCCCTTTTTCAGCATCCACAATCAGTTCAGAGCAGTCTTTTTCATCACCAAGGTTGATCACCAGCACTTCACTGTCACCTTGATTCTCACTTTCATCATTGTCACCCTGCAAGTCTTTGAGGGCCATTTGATTTGCTATCGCTGTTATTTCTTTTAATTGAGCTTCAATCTCAGCTTTCTCGCTGTTGTCGACTCGTCTTGTGCCAACAAAGCCCCACCAATTACCAAAGTTATCTGTGATGGGGTGGATCACCCTTATTTCATTGTTGGTGACCCCCTCATCAAAGAGTAGGTTTAGTGATATTTCGTCTAGTGGGTCATTGTTGACAGACTCTTCTTCCTTTGCCTCTTCAGTTTCGAGGTTGTTGACCTCGTCTATTGGTCAATAGTCGCGGTAGGTGCATAGGGGTCATAAAAATAGATTGGAACCCTGCGAAGCCCTTCTTCTTCGATCAGGTCTTCTACTTCTTCCTCATAAACCGTTCCAACAAACATGACATGGTTGTCTTCAATGATAGCCACCATAGGCTTTGGTTGATTTACTGGAGTGATGTATTCGGAGGAGTTCAAGTCTTCAACAGCAAAGTGGAGCGGACCAGACAGCTTGGTGACAACTTGAAAGTGCGAATCAGACATGAACAGTGATGCAGTCATTTTTCCTGAAAAGGTTTTTGCTTTAGTTAGATTGATTAATCTTACCTACTGTTTATTTGACTTAGAGAGATTCCTAAGGTTTAACCTGCAAAAGAGAAACTTTACAACATACACATATACAATGGGTGTGAGGAAGAACTTGGAAGTAAAATGCAAGTAGGTTCCTAGCCTGTAGGTTCCTGTCTTAGTTTGATAAGTTCTATGGCTTTCTAAAACATGCAAGGTTTTGGTAGTCTCAGGGTGCTCCGTTGTCAAAGGGCACCAATCCTCTCACCAGCCCATCATAGGCGGTGATTGGGTGATTTCCTTTTTGATATACCACTAGGTACGAGTGACTGTGGAGTTTGCTGGAACCCCCAACATAGCCCGTGTCATGCCGGGATATCAGGTGAACTCAACGGGTTGCCCGCTCGATGCATATGATAAATGAATTAAACAAGGCATGTATTAGTCTTATGTTGAACTTTTTGGTTATGGCTCTCATATCCCCAGCAGAGTCGCCAAAAACTGTAGACACCTCCCAAACGGGGCATCGCCATACAGATTGATCACGTTTGTTTGCTCGGTTGGTTGCTTGCTTCGTAAACCAAAATCATGGACATTCCCATGGCTAGGAACATCGCCACATGATAGCGGTTATCATCAAAACAGAGTCGCCACCCAGTTTATTAAAACTGGGAAAACAGATAGAGATTCTGGATACGGGAGCCAAAAGTACAATAAGGGGAAGGTGTTAGGCACCCCTCTTTATCCAGTCGTGAGACTGGCCCATAATCTTTCAACATAAGACATGTAGATGCTTTGTTTAATTCCAACACGTAGTCTGTTTATTTATTCCTTTAAACAGTAAGCAAAGTGAGCCAGTGCGATAAATAAAGCATGCATCAGAAGGCAGAAAAGCAAACAAACTGTCCCAGGGAGATGGATCCCGCGGCCGGTGAATGGATGTCACGGCCAAGGGATCCTCCTGGTTTGATGTACCGGCCGAGGGATCGAAGCCCCGGTCGGTGTTCTTCCTCACACCAGACAGAAAGATTAATGAGTAATCAAAATGCTATAGTTAATCAGAAAAGCAATAAATTAAGACAAACCAGAGGCCGTTGGGCCTCACCACCTTGATCCCTCAGTTGCTTGATTGTTTTGGTTTGGGTGTGTTTGTTTGTTTTGTTTGATTGAAAACCCTAGAGTTAGGGTTTGAACTTCGGGGTTTGATCGCCGGATTGACGGCTGCCTTCGGGAGGTTAGGGCTTTTGAGGAGTGGATTTGAGAGAGTATTTTGGCAGAGTTTCGTGGCTTGAGAGAGTGTATTCTAAAGAATTTCGTGTGTTTATTTTCGGAGTCCAAAGGCCCTTTATATAGGCAATTGGTGACTCACTCCGGTCAATCAAATCACGAGATGGCAATTGCAATGCACCTCTAACTCTACGTCGTAATCTCTGAGCGTAGCCCGAACGCATCGGGAAGGTAGTGTAGTTGGATCAAACGTCTGACAGAACACGTTCCAGAGTCTGGAAAAAGGTCGATCTGGCGGCCGAGTAAAGGATATCATGGCCGAGGAATGGATGTCTCGGCCGAAGGATAGATCTTGCGGCCGAGGGATTGATCTCTCAGGGAGATTTTGCT
Organism: Rhododendron griersonianum; assembly: GCA_018127125.1. Classification (NCBI taxonomy): domain Eukaryota; kingdom Viridiplantae; phylum Streptophyta; class Magnoliopsida; order Ericales; family Ericaceae; genus Rhododendron; species Rhododendron griersonianum. Next base: position 158,409 of record JACTNZ010000027.1, on the reverse strand, counting down.
AGCAACAGGTTGCTCGGGTGAGGAAATGATGTTAGGGCCGTGGGATCGATGTCACGGCCGACAGATGGATTCTCCTAGGCTTCTGTATTTCTGTCTGAAAGGCTGTATGGCTTTGAATTGGGTCCTCTAAGTGGCTCAAAGTTCTTACCGAAAGTCCTAAGGTTCTCAAGGAAGCAATCAGCAATCACTGTATCCATTTCATCATCGGGATGGTCCCAAGGTGGGACTTGAAATAATCGTTAGGCCAAATTGGAGTGTCTACAGAACCCCGTACCGATAGATGATGTTCTTTCGGATGAACTGAGCAACCTGAACCGCCGTCAGGGTCGTGTAAGATTCAGCCTCGACCCACTTGGTGAAGTAATCTATCGCTACTAAAATGAATCGATGCCCGTTCGAAGCAGAAGGCCTGATCATGCCGATAACGTCGATACCCCAAACAGAAAAGGGCCAATGCGATGTCATGCCGAACAGTTTAGAAGGAGGGACGTGCATGAGATTGGCATGGATTTGACACCTATGGCACCGGTGTACATAATTCACACACTGAGACTCCATGGTAGACCAAAAGTAACCCTATCGCAGGATTTTCTTGGCAAGCATGACCCCGCTCATGTGAGGGCCACAAACTCCCTCATGAATTTCCTCCATGATCTTGATGGCCTCGGTACCACTGACACAGAGCATGTGCATTCCGCAGTGAGATCTTCAGTACAGCTTCCCTCCACAAATAATGTATTGAGCAGCCAACGTTCGCAGTGATGTTTGATCCTTCTTAGTGGCGTCAGGCGGGAACTGACCACTTTCAAAGAAATTCCAAATGTCATGATACCAGGGTAGGCCGTCATCAACATCATCGACAGCGTTGATATACTGATAAACAGGTAAATCCCGCTGTTCAATTAGAATAGGATGAAGCTTGACACCAACTGGAAGCTCGACCATGGATGCCAGAGTTGCTAGAGCATCAGTGAACTGGTTCTTCATCGGAGGGATGTGCGTGAACGTGACCTTGTTGAAACGAGGAATGAGGTCCTCCAAGTCTTGGTGATAAGGTTTCAATCTGTCCTCCCGAACTTTCCAGTCCTCGTTGGCCTGAGAAACGACAAGGTTGGAATCACCAATGACTTCGAGCTTTTCCACACCAAGCGTAAGAGCAACTTCCATGCCAACAATACAAGCCTCATACTCAGCTTGGTCGTTCGTGACATCGAAATTGAGTTTGAATGCAAGCGGAATATGAGCACCATCAGGGGTTATCAGCAAAACCCCAATCCCATATCCTTTCTGATTGGCTGCCCCATCAAAATAAAGAGTCCAGGTGTCTTCGACAACCGTCATCACCCCTTCATCTGGAAATGCAAAATCCGAGTCCTCTGGCCCATTGACAGGATGATCAGCCAGGAATTCGGCGACTGCACGACCCTTGACCGACTTCCTCGTGACATACTCGAGGTCAAACTCTGCGAGCAAAAGCAACCAACGCGCTAGCTTACCAGTGAGCGCAGGCTTCTCAAACAGATACTTGAGAGGATCCATTCGAGAAATCAACTTCACTAGGTAAGCCAGCATGTAGTGTCTTAATTTCTTGGATGCCCAAACAAGAGCCCAACATGTCTTTTCAAGAGCGGTGTAGCGTTCTTCAGCACCAACCATCTTCTTACTCAGGTAGTAAATGGCCTTTTCGACTCCCTTTTCTCCCTCTTGAGCTAGCAAGCACCCCATAGACGAAGGATTTACCGATAGATAAAGTATCAAGGGCTTCCTGGGCACTGGTGGCATTAAAATCGGAGGGTTCTGCAAGTAGTTCTGAATGGAGGTGAAAGCCGCCTGACACTTATCTGTCCAAACAAATGGAGTATTCTTCTTTAATAGACGAAACATCGGCTCGCAAGTTAGAGTCAACTTGGCGATAAATCTGCTGATGAACTGTACCTTTCCCAAAAAGCTTCGCACCCCCTTTTCAGAATCTGGTGGCTTCATATCGAGGACTGTTTTGATCTTCGACGGGTCGACATCAATTCCACGAGAAGTGATCATGAAACCGAGTATCTTACCAGCCGTAACCCCAAAGGTGCATTTCTGAGGATTTAGACGCATACGAAACTTTCGTAACCTCTCGAAGAACTTTCTAAGCACAGGAACGTGGTCTTCTCGAGTTTTAGACTTGGCGATCATGTCATCGACGTAGACCTCGACTTCTTTGTGCATCATGTCGTGTAGGATTGTTTTAGCGGCTCGCTGATAAGTAGGCCCGGCATTCTTCAAGCCGAAAGGCATGACGAGATAGCAATAAGTCCCCCACTCAGTGATAAACGTGGTTTTCTCATGGTCTTCGGGTGCCATGAGAATTTGGTTGTAGCTAGAAAAGCCATCCATGAACGAGAGCAAAGCGTGCCCCGCAGTATTATCCACAAGCACATCGATGTGTGGCAGGAGAAAATCGTCTTTGGGGCTCACTTTGTTCAAATCCCGAAAATCAACGCAAACTCGAATTTGCCCATTTTTCTTAGGAACAGGGACAATGTTGGCCACCCACGTAGGATACTGAGAGACCATGAGAAAACCGGCGTCAATCTGCTTAGTAACCTCCTCCTTAATCTTCTGAACCCAATCCGGCCTCATCCGTCGGAGCTTCTGCTTCACAGGCTTGGCATCGGGAAGCAAAGGAATGCGATGCTCCACAATCTCGGGATCGATTCCGGGCATATCTCGATGAGACCATGCAAAAACATCACTGAATTTGGTGAGCAGCTCTTTGAAATCGCGGTGCTCTTCTGGTGAAAGTGTGGAGCCCACTTGAACCATCCGGGGATCGTTTTCATCTTTCAAATTTATAGAAACTATTTCTTCTTTTAATGGCTGAGCATGCCTTTCGTCTTCCCTTTCAATGAAGGCACAGATTTCCTTGGGAATGTCCCCATTGAAATCTATTCCCTCATCGTCAGGGTTGACACAGTTTATATAAAGATTATTGAAATAGTCAGAAGATGCCTCGTTCATTTCACAAGCCCGTGAAGGGTCGCCAAGTACAAGAGAGTCAAACTCGAAATAAAAGCTATGACGTGGAGGGCCCAGAGGCACAAACTCCGACTCAGAGCTAGACTTAGAGGACGGAATAGACTCAGACTCAGACTCAGACTCAGAGGTGTCGTCAATACAAGTCAGGCGTGGCCTGAAAGTGCAATTATTTAGGGAGCCCTTGGCTTCCACAATGAGACACGTGGGATCCTCGAGGGCGTCGGGCCCGAGCATGAGCACTTCGGCTTCTTCAGCTTCCCCAGCCAAACCCACTTGGGAGAATTCCTGGAACAGCAGCTCCAAATTTCCCTGATTGATAGATCCCAGCCAATCAGTCTTGATCTTCACCTAATTAAGCTTCCTCTTGAATTCTACCTTTGCTGGCTCATCATCACTGCTTGACCAGGTGTCATCAGCGAAAATCTCAAACCCCGGCAGCAGCTCCCCGGTTTCGGAATGAACAAACGGCTCGGGCTGTCCAGTGTAAACGGCATTTCCCACCTCACGCACAAATTTGGGACCACCGCAGAGGGTCCGAGGTTTTCCCATATATTTCCTCCGCTTGGCATCTTTGGCAGAGGTGATATACCCCAAACCAAAGCGGCCCTCGTTGAAAGAAAAAGTAGGGAACTCCGGAACCCCTTGACGGCAAGAACCTAAGCCAACACCCGAAAAATAAGACATCCTCCTCGTAATGTCCAGCGCGACAGAGCTTATGAGGAAGTTCCCGTCCACGTTAATGGCCATCACAGCGCCTGAAGTATCAAAAGAGAAACCCCCAAGGTCGACGTCCTCCTCGCCGTGTTGAATTCCCAGAACAGGAGTCCCATCCTCTTTGAGCGGGCGGATGCCTGAATCCCCGCAGATGGTTAAAGTACCGGTAGGCAGTCCCAGAATAACCTTTTGGTGGAGAGTAGATGGCACAGCCATGATGTCGGATCGATGAAGCCATGGCCTTCCCAACAGAAGATTGAAAGTTGCAGGAATGTCCACGACATGAAATTCCACATCCATCTCAAAACCCTCAGCATCGAGTTTGAGCTTTAAGATACCCTCGACTACACGACGGGTGCCGTCATATGCCTTGACAGCCAGGTTGGAAGGTGTAAGGTCCTTCTTGGTGAGTCCCAAGCGATAGGCAACCCTTAGAGGGCAGACGTTGATTGCCAAGCCGTTGTCAATAAGAACAGTCGGGACCCAGAGTCCTCGACACTTGACGGTGATGTGCAAAGGGCGGTTGTGGTCAACTCCTTCGACTGGCAGATCCTTGTCCGTGAAGATCACTATATGCTTGGAGGTCGGAGGGAGAATGAGAGAGATATCATCGCGTCAGGCGTGACATTGGCCTGGACCTCAAGACGGGATAGAGCGTGACAAAGCCTCTGACGATGCTCCTTGGATGAACAGATCAGTCCCCAGATTGAAATAGCGGCCGGAATGCGCTCCAGTTGTCGTTGAACAGAATCAGCAGTCGGTGGCCCAGCCAAAACCTCAAGAGGTGCAGACCTTGGGAAAACGATGGGTTCATTCCTTTGATTAGAAGGGTTGGAAGAACTCCTGGCCTGCAGATTAGCAGGCTGAAAAATCCGTCCACTCCTTGTAACATTGTGAACGTTCCCCAAAGAGGGCACGACCTGAGGGTCTTCATTCACATCCCAGAGGTTAGCAGGAACATCTCCCAGTTTGCGCTTCCCTCTGTCAGTAGTTGGTGCAGAGACGGGCACTTCCATGTCTAAGCCCAGGTCCTCAGCCAAATCTTTCATCAGCAAGGAGTCCCAGAAGTTCAAGTCTTTCACAGCAGCCACTTCAGCGACAGGCTCCGGATTTGCAATAAAGGGAACATCCCAAAGACCAGTGTCAGCTAGGGAACGATTGACCGCCCAGACTTCATTCCCAACCTGGACGTCCACTATGTCATCAACTTCCCAAAGGTTAGCAGGCGGAACGAGATCCGTAACCATGATGCTGCAGTCCCTGTTGTTGGGGTAAGACACCTGAGGGCGCAAATTTTCCTCGTCGACAATATAAGAGCAAGGGTTGAAATCGGCATCGGGATCAGTATCACAAACTGAATCAAAGACCGAACCGAAGAGGGAAACGTGGTCTCCCAGAACCCGTGGATCTTCCTGGACAAGCTCGTCCTCTGCATAGTGGAGCATGTAATCCGGTATAGCATATCCTTGAAGGGGGTTAGGGTCAATGTCCATGGGAGCATTCCAAGTTGGCTCGGGATCCCAGTAGTACTCTTCTTCGGGAATTGCAGGCTCAATCGGGTTGAACAGCATGTATAAGGAGAAGCCATCCAGAGGATCGAGCATGGCCGCTTCATAACCAGCCAACCAGCCATCATACCAGGCTTGATCAAACGGGACATTTTTGGGTTGTGGAGGAAACCCGTCCGCCTCAAGGCTTGACCATTCGTTGAGCAATGGAATGGCGTAATCCAGATTATCTGCAATGGCCCAGGCAGTGGCCTGCATGTTGTCGTCCGAGGGAGGCCCCCAAGGCTGGTAGGGATCAGGAAACGAGCCAGCGATGGTTGCGTACGGGCTGTCAAGCGACGAGGCAGAATTGATCTGTACAGAAGGGATTGATTGATGGAAAAGAGAGCTGACAGACTCATCGGAGACAGGCGATCCAGCTTGTAAAGGTTCCGAAGGCGCATCAGTGTCAACAACGTGGCCTTCAACCACACGTAAATAAGAAATCTCGGTGGACGATTCAAGCGGGAAAGGCACGATGGGCCTGGGTTGATCGGTTGAGGCTATATAGTCAGTGGGGTTGAATATGGTGGAGCTGGGGTTGATATAAGTGGAGCTGAGAGATATCTGGCTGATATGCGGTACAGCATTGTGCTTGGGAAGAGAGTTGGCAATGACATTGGGTTTCTGAGGTGGTGGAGGGGTTTCCAGCGTGCCATCGTCAATGAGATCCTGGATTGCATGACGGAGGCGAAAGCAGGAGTCAGTGAGATGACCCGCTCCCTGATGGTAAGCACAGTAGAGGTTGGCCTTGAAGCCAGGTGAAGGGTTCTTGGGTAAAGGAGTTGGATCCAGGGGCTTGAGATGCCCTGATTTGACTAACTTTTCCAAGACCGAGGATAGAGGTGCCTCGATAGCGGAGAAGCTGCTGGGTTGGTTCCGAGGCCGGCTGTTCTGCGGAGTCTGGACTTGATTGACGTCTGCAATGTGATTGGCTGTGTTGGAGGAATTGGCGTTGGTACCAGCGGTTGCCGTGTTGGAGTAAGTTCCCGTTCCAAACAGCGCATTTGCGTTCCCTGAATAAGCCCGAGGCTTTGACTTGGTGGTGTGTGAGGATTCCCCCTTTGATAGAATCCCACTCTGCAGAGCATCTTCGATGGCCAGGCCAGAGTCGAAGAAGGTTTCAAAGTTGGCGGATGCCTGAGCCAGAACCAGATGCCTGGCATAGTCCGGTTGGAGATTGCGGGAGATGATGTGGAGCTGATCCTTCTCACTTGGGCGATCAGTCATCTGCGCAGCTTTAGCTCTCCACCTTTTGACAAAGTCCGCAAAGGACTCCTTAGCTTCTATCTTGGTGGATTCAAGTTCCCGGGTAGTCATCTTCAGCTGGGAGTTGTAGTTGTACTGCGAAATAAACGCAGTCCCAATGTCCTCCCAAGTCCTTCTTTTGGCAATGTCGAGTGACAAAAACCAATGGAAAGCAGGGCCTGAAGGGTCTGAGGAAAAAGCTGCGACATGGCCTCTGGCTCGACAGAAAGGAGTTTCATAGCGGCATGGTAGCTGTAGAGATGAGTCCTAGGATCACCGCTCCCATCGAACTTGGCCAAGTCCGGCATTTTGAACTTTTCAGGAAGTCTGGCATTGGGATATAGGCAAAGGCGATCCAGATCGATCCCTCCGGCACTGATCTTTTCTGTCTTGGCAATGGATTCCTCCAGCTTGACCATCTTGGCCATGAGTGCGGCCACATCCGAATTCTGAGCTGGCCCTTCTTGGTTTGGAGGAAGTCTACCACCTGCAAGGTTTGCAGCGGGCCTGCGGCCTTCCCTTGGGTTCAGCACCATGAGATGTCCTGCGTGAAGCGGATCTGGAACCAAAATGGGTTGCTCCTGGTCAGACTCATCGTCCTCACCTTCTTCCTCGAGAGGGGGTGGAAGGCGAGTGTGGATAAGGTCATTCAGGCGGGCAATGTTAGTATCTGTCTGAGCTGCCCTCTGTTGCATAGCGGTGATGCTGTCCTAAAGGTTCATGAGCATGGTCTCCAAGGTAAGAGGTTCTGGCTGTGGCTGTTCCATCGTGACAGGAGGTTCGGTGTTGCTTGATGCGGATGATGGGGTAGTTGGACGCCCTTCCTGTAAGACCGGTGGTGAACCTGCCTGAGAATCTGATTGTAGAGCAGTCAACAGAGTGTGCGGAGAGTCTTCCATGGCGACTGACTGGGATTGTGACCTGACAAGCCTTTGAACCGGATTCAGATGCAGACGTTCCCAAGCGGGTTTGGCGACTGGCCTCGATACTTTTTTTGGCGGTGCAATGATTCAGATCTTTGCTTGCAAGGCAAAAGGAGGCTTAATAAGGGTCCTGCAGTAACTTTAATCTAAATAAAAGACCAAAGCGGATGCAGCCAACGTCGTCAGTGTCACCCTAGACTCTAGAACTAGAAGACAAGTCTGTCTCACGACGCTTTGGACATTGTTTAAGGCCCTCAGAATTCTTTTCGAAGATGTATCCTTGTTTGGAACGAGCGATCCTAAAGGATGTCAAAAGGAGTCTAAACCTTTGTCCATTTCGATGTTCGGGGTTTCAAGTTTGGGGTTTCAAGTTTCTGAAGCCAGAACAACTCGGTATGAATATCATGATGCCATAACCAGATTGGCGTGAGCAGCACTGTGCTATTAGCCGGGCGGTGTAAGTGACGAGGCACTTGTTACCTTTTGGTGTAAGCATCATGGCATTTTTACTCCGTGGTTTCTCGTTTTTTTTTTGTTTGAAACCCTAAACAAGTACACGGGCAAAGGTGTAGAAAAGCTTTTGATTTCCTAAAGTCCCACCGTAAAAGGACTTAAAAGATCATAACGCGCACCATTGAGATGCACGACTCCTCATTGGGCCATGACAGTGTCCTACTAAGCCTAAAGACAGACTCGGAACAGATCGAGAACCTAGGAGCCATCCTAAACATGCTTCTACGCTGAACGAGATGTATGCACAGTTCATGCGATAGGAAAAGCAGTAACACATAGGCATTTACAGGGTTAGATGCAAGTAGATCCTAACCTGCGGGTACCTGTCCTAGCTTGGAGAGTTCTAATGCTTCGTACATGCAAAAGGCCGGTTTTGGTTCGTAACAGGTTCCTCGGACTAGGGCCACAGATATACCTCCCGTTACCCGCGTATTCGCAGAGTAACAGTCGAACGGTAGCATGACCCATCATCGTCGAAGGTTGTTTGTCATTCGAGGTCCCCGAGCTCCGGTAAACCGTGCCGGATTGCCAAAACGATCCAACGAGGCTTATCCCACATCGATGCAAATGAGATGCTAAAATTTGATAAAAAGAAGAAGAATCACAAAATCGTAAAAACGCCTTTTCAAATTTGGCTCACTTTATTTAGTCCATCTTTAGAAGAAACTACGCAAGCGAACAATTGAAAGAGCCCCAGATTAGAATAGCCGGACACGAAGTCCTGTTAAATCACCATTCCAACCTTCGGCAGCGCGAAGCTAACCGTTTTGACAGACTTTTAAGGGATTGTTCCCAAGCGTATTAAACTCTAAGTATGAATTAATATCGGTTCGATTAATCCCCAGCAGAGTCACCACTGTGGGCAACATGCCCTCGGAGAGAAAGGATTTCGTTCCTTTTCGCCATTGCGGCCCTTTTTTGGAAATCGAGGGAGCGCGAGCGGAGAGGCAAGCGCTCGTAAAATACAGAGTCGCCACTTGAGTTTTTTAGGGTCCGACACTCAAGGAACCGTATTTCGAAGCACCTGCCGCGCTGTTTGTTTGAAAAAGTTAAGGAAACCAGTCCGTCATAACCATATCTGGGTTCGGGAGCCAGGTTACGAGAGGGGAAGGGTTTTAAGGCACCCCTCTCGCCCAATCCGGAGATCGGTCTCTACTTAGGCACTTTTATGAAAACTTTTGTGATTCTTCTTCTTTTGATTAATTTTAGCCAATTAGGGCGGGGAACAGTTAATCGGGGATTAAAACTGTAACAATTTGCAGGATGTGATCAAAAGAAAGCATGGATGGATGGAAAATTTGAAAAATAAACGAGATGAAACCTAAAACAGCGATCAGATGCCAAAACCAGGCTTGGGATGGATTTGCCCTGCACGATGGCCAACTTGCATGCATGAACAAATCTGCATGCAAGAGAACCATCGCGCGAGACACTCAAACCCTCGCGCGAGTGTTGTCATCTCACCACAGTTCCAATTTCATCCCCTTCTGGGCTCTGGAAGGACCAGTGCACACCCAGGAGGCAAACCAAGCAGTTTATCAAGGAACTGTAAAATACTAATTATTACAGACAGCTTGAAAATGGAACTGAATAAAAAGGAAACACAGCCCCTAAACAGTGGGGGAATAAAAAGAGGCCAAGGGCCTAGTTGCCCATGCAAGGGCCATTCCTGGAGTTCACAGAACTGTCGCGCGACAGAGAGTGAGTCTCGCGCGACATTCCTGACTGGACTTCCAGGAATTGCTTTGCATGCTTGGGGTCTTGAGACAGGTTCAAGGATCACCCAAAGGCATTCCAAACTATCCAAAATAAAGAACTAAGCTACTGCATTTTATTTTGCATGCATAACAGTGATCTACAAATCAAAATAAATTACAACAGACATGCATATAATCAAAACCATAAAAGACCAGCCTCCCTTCCCCACGAGGACCATTCTCTTGCTGACACAAGTGCCACGCGAGTATAGTGGTCCATCGCGCGAGGGTTTGGTCGGCCACGGATTCTTGTAACTCTGCTGGCTTTAGGACCAGGACATGGTATTGATTACCAGCCTTGGCCCTGTCAGCCCCCCTCAGGGATCAAAACAGAAACAGGTTAAATGTTATACCTTCGCTTGGAAAGGGTTTGGAAATGGATTGGATTGTTTGGTGAAGCCTTTTGACCAAGTGTATGTGTTGAACACTAGATTGGAAGACTAGGAAATGGTTTGGGTTAGTAACTTTGTGCTAGAGACTTAATTGCCTTGTAAAATGGTAATGAGCCTTCTTAACCTTTTTCTTGGAACTAACCAACCCTTAACATGGAAGATCAATGGGGTTATTTATAGGGGAAGTGAGTGGTGCTAGGTGGTGGCCAAACTTGGCTTTGCAACCAGCTAACAAGGCTGGTCACAACTTGGTGGATAAGCTAGCCAACAAGGTGGGTAGTTGTTGTGAGGGTGTGTGTGCCTTGAACCTGCCAGAACTCTGTTCAGCTGAGGAAAACGGGGTTCCAGCCCATGGGGACCCATGTGACACCCAATCATCACAAATCCAGCTGGATTGTGTGATAGTGACAGGAGAGAACAGTCGTGCGAGGGTTTGGAACCATCGCGCGAGGGTCAACAATTTGACTTTGACCACACCTAGCAAGCTGAGTATCGCGCGAGGAACATGAAGGATCGCGCGACGGTCAAATCCGACCCTAGGGTTTGACTGAAGGTTCAGAAGGGTTCAAAAGGTTTAAGCGGGGTTCTAAGCACTCCAAGCTCAATCCATTCCCAATCCAAGCTCGTTTGATCCGATTTCATCATCGGGGAAACAAGAAGACCGTAAAATAAAGTAAAACAATTGGGAGATCCAGATTGGGGTGTCTACAAACATCAGATCATGCTCAGTGCACCCAAAAATCAAGCAATTATGGAATTCTGGGTCCACGACCAACAGAAGTAAGATCAAGTCATCCTTGGGGGCACCCCCGAGCCAATACAACGCGATCAGAACTAGCCTTGGGGGCATATTCGAGCATAAGGAAGCTCTCTCTCCACAAACTGCTGGCCATAAGCTCCTGCTACAGCAAATCAAGACATTCAGCAACTCTGCTATTCATCACTATCAAACAACTCAGCAGCACCATGCTCATTGTCTCAAGCTCCAAGGCCTATTATCTCAGCGGCACTATGCCCATCACTCAGTGGCTTGAAGCCCATTATCATAGCGGCTCTATGCCCGTATTCACCATCTTAGCGGCTCCACGCCTATACTCACCACCACCTCGCCGGCTCTACGCCCGTATTCACCGTCTCTATCACTCAACGGCCCCACGCCCACTATCTCAACTGGCTCTAAGCCATAACAACCATCTCAGCGGCTCTACGCCCATATTCACCTCATTCAGCGGCTCCAAGCCCTCGACTCAGCAGCTCTACGCTCGCTATCCCAGCGACAGGCTCTACGTCTACTCAAGCAATCTCAATTGGCTCGAAGCCGTAACAACTATCTCAACAGGCTCTACGCCGCCCCAACAATCAAGAAATCATCTATTCTCAGGCTCTACGCCTGAATGCTCGAAGCTCTTCGAATGCCCAACCACTATGTACTGGATGCTCAAGTTCTACACTTGAATACTCAAGCTCTACGCTTGGATGCCCAACCACTGCGTACTGGATGCTCAAAGCCTGTACTTTGAATGCTTGGATTCTGCCGTTCGATTGCTCGAGCTCTACGCTCTGAATGCTCAAGTCCGGAACTTGAAAGAAGCTCTACGCTTATATCAAACACACACGCACGGGCCCGTGCACATTTGCATCAATTGCATCACCATTATCACATCGAGTCTGCATCATCATATCCGTTCATATCTAACAACCACCATCACATATACACTCTGCATATCTCTCATAAAACAGGTCAACCCTGCAATCAACCGGCTCTACGCCTCGGTTTTATTGATCGGTCCAGCGCTTCGATCCTTTGGCTCTACGCCAAAAACCTATGATGAGAAAGCTCTGTGCACAGACCATCAGAATGCAACCAGCTCTACGCTTCGATTCAAATCACGTCAAGCTCTAAGCTCCGATCTCCTCAGGCCCTCGCCTCATGACCACAGCAGGCTCCACGCCTCGATTCTTTCACCTTAGGCTCTCGCCTTGTGACTACAACCGGCTCCGCGCCTCGGTTCCACCACATCAGAAACCATCACTCTCCAGGCTCTTGCCTCATGACTACAACCGGCTTTGTGCCTCCGTTCCCTTATCCCCAAAGCTCCGTGCTCCAGTTACTGGCCTTGCGCCCCCCATATCTCAAAACAAACCGGCATCCGATTCATCCCCAGCAGATGGTTTGGATTCCACCCCATTACATCAATTCCTTCCAGCTCATTCGCAATGATAGGCTACTCTACCGAGCTCCTCTCAGTCAAAGTAAGGATGATCAAGAAAAGCAAACGCACCTGCCATGTATTGATCTACCCCAAAATACTAAGGAACCTCTCCGCAAAAATTCCCCCGGCAGCCCCGCGCTCCTTCAACTATCTTCCGCCAAAACCCTGGCTCAGTCAAGGTACGTTTCACTACGGCTTTTTAAGCCCAAATGTACGTCTTCTGTCTCTAACCCTCCAAACTTTTTATTTTTCTTTATTGCCCGAACTACGGTTGGTCTGAATTTCCCCTGTGAAATACGTAGGCAGCCTCCCGGCTCGACCATAACAAAAACCTTTTTTGAAAACCCCTTGGAATAGTGGTTGGACCAAATTGAGTTGCTTTTTATAGCTTTGACTTTTACACAAACATGTCTCGCGATCCGTCTGAGCTCAGTCAAAGAGGGGCATCTGTAGACACCCCAATTTGGCCTTACGATTATTTCAAGTCCCACCTTGGGGACCATCCTGATGATGAAATGGATACAGTGATTGTTGATTGCCTTCTCGAGAACCTTAGGACTTTCGGTAAGAACTTTGAGCCACTTAGAGGACCCAATCCAGAGCCATACAGCCTTTCAGACAGAAAATACAGAATCCTAGGAGAATCCATCTGTCGGCCGTGACATTGATCTCACGGCCTTAACATCATTTCCTCACCTGAGCAACCTGTTGCTAGAAAATCTCCCTTAGAGATCAATCCCTCGGCCGCAAGATCTGTCCTTCGGCTGCAACATCCATTCCTCGGCCGCCAGATCCTTTGTTCGGCCGCCAGATCCCTTGTTTTCCAGATTCTCGAACGTTCTGTCAGACGTTTGATCCAACTACACTACCTTCTCGATGCGTTTGGGCTACGTTAGAGGATTGCCATGAAGAGTTAGTTACACACTCTAACTCCAATTTTGATCGTGCATTTCGATTGGCCGAAGTGAGTCATCCCTATGCCTATATAAAGGAGCCTTTGGGTTCCGAAATTAACAAGTGAATACACCCACTCAAGCCACAAAACTCTGCACAAATACTCTCTCAAACCCCCTCTTCAAAACCCCTAACCTCCCGAAGGCAGCCATCAATCCGACGATCAAACCCCGAAGTTCAAACCCTAACCCTAGGGTTCTCAAAAAGGGCAATTTGTCAATCACCATCAATCCGAAGCAATCAAGCAACTGAGGGATCAAGGTGGTGAGGCCCAACGGCCTCTGGTTTGTTTTATTTATCGTTCTTATGCTTAATCCTAGCTTTCTGATTATCTGTTAATCGTATAGTCTGGTGTGAGGAAGAACACCGACCGGGGCTTTGATCCCTCGGCCGGTACATCAAACCAGGAGGATTCCTCGGCCGTGACATCTATTCACCGGCCGCGGGATCCATCTCCCTGGGACAGCTTTGCTTTCCTGCTTTCTAATGCATGCTTTAATTATCGCACTGGCTCACCTTATTTACTGCTTAAAGGCTTAATTAAACAAACTATGTGTTAGAATTAAATAAAGCCTCTATATGTCTTATGTTGAACAACTATGGGCCAGTCTCACGGCTGGGCAGAGAGGGGTGCCTAACACCTTTCCCTTACTGTACTCTTGGCTCCCGTACCCAGAATCTCTATCTGTTTTCCTAGTTTAAATAAACTAGGTGGCGACTCTGTTTTGATGATAACCGCTATCGTGTGGCGATGTTCCTAGCCTTGGGAATGTCCACGATCTTGGTTTATGAAGCAAGCAACCAATCGAGCAACAAACGATCAATCTGTATGGCGATGCCCCGTTTGGAAGGTGTCTACAATTTTGGGTTCGGAAGCCACGTTGCGAGAGGGGAAGGGTTTTACGGCACCCCTCTCACCCGATACGAGATCGGTCTCTACTAAATGTTTATGGGATTTTGAAAATATTTTGTTTCATGGAAAGCATCTAGCATGTAGTTACAGGAATAACAAATAACAGTATGTACAAATGATTGTGAGCATGATATGGCAATGGAGTATGCAGTAATAACATAACTGAAAATTTGGCTACTACAACCACTCTTGAGCGCTCAACAATAGTTCCAAGCGCTCAGGAGTACCTTCCTGCAACCCTACAATTTTTGTTAACCTTAAACACATCTAGAAACTAGAAATTAGAAAAACTAAACTTATAACATACAACGTTGCTTAGCAAAAGGCTTAAACAACTAAGAACTGGTCCTAACCATCCAAACCTTGCTTCCTTGCAACTGAAAGTAAACCTAACTGGGCTCTGGAAGGACCAGTGCACACCCAGTACTCAGAAACTTGCATGAATAGCAACATAGGGGGAGGAATGAGCTGCAGCAAAATAACAGCACTCCCGAGCGCTCAGGAGTGATTCCAGTGTACTGAAAAACTTTTTATAACCTTTTGCTCTTGTTGTTAAACCAAGATCAGGTGGCTCACAACCAGTATGAGGAACTGGTATGAGCCACTGATCTCCCTCAGACAGGGGAAAACAATAGGCTTCTAAGTATAAAATCAGATTTTATACCTTCTGTGTTTGAACAATACTTCTTGGATGGATGCGGTAGCTTGAATGAGAGCTGAAAAATAGTAGAGAAAATGAAGTTTAAGACTTCAAATGCTTTTGTGAAGTTTGGATTTTCTTTGAAAATTATTTGATGATGGAAATTGAAAAATATTTGAGTTGGAAAATGTTTGAGTGTGTTTGAGAACTAGAGCTTTCTGAAAATAGGAGAGTGAGAGAGTGAAATTTCGTGGCCCCCCCTCCAAGGTAGAACATGTGGGGTATTTATAGGGTAGAGAAAATATGTTTGAATTTTGAAAAATAAAATAAAATAAAATGAAAAATGGTTTTGGAGGGAAAAATGATATGATTATTCTTCTGCCCCATCTGAATACTCAGGCAGGACTAGGTTGAACGTTGAATGGACTGAAAAAGGTCTGAAAAAGCCATGGTCAATGGTCAAGCTCATCACATGATGTGACAGAGCTCCCGAGCGCTCAGAAGTGGTCCCGAGCGCTCAAGAGTGTCTGCCCAACTTCAGAAGGGCACCACGGACACTCCCGAACTCAGTTTTGGGTGTTTTTCGAAGCGTTGGAAAGCTCGTTGAGTCCTCTTTCTAACCCAATTGGTTTTATTCAAAGGTATTTTTATGCTGAAATGTGTGCCCATTTTACCCTTAGGGTGTCGGGGAAAAAAAGGATGGTTTTGGTTTGTAAATGTCCAGGAGGCATTGTTCAAGCTAACCAAGTCCTGTTTTGATTCCATTTCATCATCGGGGAGCCTCGAGGGCACAAATTAAGGATAATTAATAGGTCCAAATTGGGGTGTCTACACTGAGTATATTGAACGAGTTCTGGAAAGGTTCAATATGCAGAACGCCAAGGCAGTTGGCGCGCCTCTGGGAAGTCAGTTTAGACTTTCTGACATGTAGTCTCCGAAGATAGATGCTGAGAAGGAGCACATGGCCAAGGTACCATATGCCTCGACCATCGGTAGTCTGATGTACGTGATGGTCTACACATGGCCGGACATCGCGCATGCAGTGAGAGTTGTGAGCAGGTTTGCAAACAATCCGGGGAAGCAGCATTGGGAAGCTGTCAAATGGTTACTGAGGTACCTCCATGGGTCCGCGGATGTATTGCTGTGTTTTGGGAGAACAGACTTTGTGGTGAGAGGATATGTGGATGCAGATTTCGCGGGTGATCACGATACAAGGCGAAGCACCACGGGATATGTCTACACTTTGGGATCAATAGCAGTGAGTTGGGTCTCACGTCTGCAGAAGTTGGTAACTTTGTCCACGACAAAAGCTAAGTATGTAGCAGTCACGGAGGCCACTAAGGAAATGATTTGGTTGAAGGCTTTTCTGGGTGAGTTGGGTTTCAAGCAGGAGAACAATGTTATTTTCAGTGATAGCCAGAGTGCTATATACCTTGTGAAGAATCCAGTGTTTCATGCCAGAACGAAGCACATCGATTTGATGTACCATTTCATCCACTCGCTTTCAGAAGAAGGGGAACTATTACTAGAGAAGATTTTGGGAAGCCAAAATCCGGCAGATATGTTGACAAAGTCGGTCACCATCGAGAAACTAAAGTTGTGCTCAACTTCAGTTGGCCTTCGCGCATGAGGAGTTGGAGGGCCGGAGTCGCACCAGGAGGGGTGAAGTTCACTACATCCGCTATTGATTGAGGTTGTTGATATTGGTTTGCTTCAGTTATCTTCAAGTGGGAGATTGTTAGGGATGCAGACAACTTTCAACAACAGAATTCAGCAACAGAGTTCCACGACCCGCGTAGAGGATTCCGTAGTAGGTGGTCCGTGACCAGTGCGGGGAGTTCCACGACAGGTAGGCTCGTAGTCAGGCTCGCAGCAGGTAGCACGCGACAGTCAGGCTTGCCCCCGAGATGGGCCGTGGGCCACAGCCCAAGTTGGTTTGAGGGTCCAGCTGTCACTTAGGGTTTGCCTATAAATATTAATTGTTGTATTCATTATTTCTTGTGGCTATATAGAGAGAATTTCTAGAGAGGATTTCTAGTGAGAGAAAGTGCAAGAGAAAATTTTTCTCAAAAAGAATGGAGAAGACTTGTAATCTTTCATTTTCTTTTGTTCATAGTGGACTGATGTGGCTC
Source organism: Rhododendron griersonianum (assembly GCA_018127125.1). Classification (NCBI taxonomy): domain Eukaryota; kingdom Viridiplantae; phylum Streptophyta; class Magnoliopsida; order Ericales; family Ericaceae; genus Rhododendron; species Rhododendron griersonianum. The sequence goes on along the minus strand of JACTNZ010000027.1, from coordinate 141,442 downwards.
CAGGGGATGTAGGCAAGTTGTCGAACCTCGTATATCTATGTGTTCTGTTTTTCTGTTCCTCTTTCTCTGGTTTGTTTTCTGTGATGATAGTATCCCAAGATCCTGAGTGTTTTTTGTTCGTTGTGAGTCGAGCGCGAGGCTCCGATTTCCCAACAAAAGGTAAGTGAGGCCTTGGGTTTAGGGACTTGGAAGCTTTTAACCTTGCAAAGCTAGGTTAGAGGTTCTTTATTGAAGATAATTCTCTGATCTACAAAGTGTTCAGAACTATAAGTACTTCCCAAAAACATATTTTCTGGATGCGCAGCCTAAACAAGCTTCTTCTTGGGCTTGGCAGAGCATTTTAGCAAGTCACAACATAGTTGAAAGGGGCTGGCAGTGGCGAGTGGCTAACGGAGAAAGCGTATTTGCATTTGGGATGATCCTTGGTTGTTGGATCCGCTATACCCAAAGATTTTAACCCCAAATCCTCACGATGAGAGATGGACAAAGGTTAGTGATTTAATTGACAAAGATCTTAAAAGTATGGAAAGCTGATCTGATTCGAGAATTTTTTGGGAATTAAGATTGTAATGACCCGCCCCAGCTGACCTGCTTTACCATTCGCCTAACCACGTGGCTCAAAATGTTAACTTCAAGTTAATAGTAGCTGGTCGACCTTTACTTATATTCCACATCATTTTTCCACTTTTTTTCCGGATGTGGGACTTCTAGGTGGGTTCTCACAATCTCCCCACCTTAGCTACAATATCCCCGTTGCACCACATGGTACATCACTTCCGATGTGTGACAAGTCCCACCTAAGCACGTCAAGCTCGTCTCATGTGGGATTCGCCTAAGCATGACAAGCACCTCAAGCTCCTCACTTGTGGGACCCGTTTTACACTTCCAGTTGGTGTCGGCTCTGATACCACCGGTAACGACCCGCCCCAGCTGACCTATTTAACCATTTGTCTAACCACGTGACTCAAACAGTTAATCTCAAGTTAATAGTAACTGATCGGTCTTTACTTATATTCCATATCATTTTTCCGATGTGGGACTACTAGGTGGGTTATCACAGAGATGCTAACCAAATCCTTAATATTCATATTAGCACTACAGGTCTGATGGATAGGAAAATTTGGAGGACTAAACATGGCAATTTTTCGGTTAAAACAGCTTATGTTATAAATGGAGATGAGTCTGGAAAATTGAGGCACCTATGAAGGTTAAATTTTTTATGTGGAAATACTTGCACAATATCGTACCAGTAAATGAAGTGCTATATCAGAGGACCATATCTATAGATCTGAAAACTCTCGTTTTTGGCAAAGGCGTGAATGTGTTGAACGCGGGCATGCCAAGACTTGTAGCGCCTAACTTTTGATGAAGATTCCCGTGAATCTTGACTTCTAACGTATGAACGATTGCGTGTGACCCAAAGGTTAAAGATCACAATGAGGTTCATGGTTTGTCACACGGTTGTGGACTTAAAATTTTCTAGTCGTATAGGAAATGGAACGTAAAAACGTGAACTTTATTACTCCGGGATAATAAAGTTTGTACAAGAAAAGTAAAATTCAAACTACTTGAAGAAGTAAGTTCGAATGGGGTTTTGAGCATGAGGTACTCGATATGCTACTTTGCTGAAAGTAGGAAAGTGTTTGTAAGTGTTGAGCTTTTATTGGTGTTGGATCTCTTTTCCATCTTGTTTTCTGCTATTTATAGGCTCCAAGGTGGTGTGGAGATGATCAGAGAGAGTGGCCCGAATTGTGGAATCATGGGGGAGTGGGTTTTTTATTGTTGACAAGTGTCCCATGTTTTGGCTAATAACTTCCCTCCTTTGCTCTTTGAATGCCAAGTGTCCACAATTACTTGTAACTTCCAAGTAAAAACCAACTGCTCTTGATCGTGGGCTATTTTACCTTTGTAGAAACAAAGTTAAGATGCCCAGGTTCATTATTTAGGACCCCACGTGTCCATATCCATAGGAAGAAATGCACCACCTGTTTCTCTAGGCAAATCAATCTTAATGGAAAATTATCTGGTGCATCTCGCTTCACTTGGGCTTTAATTAATTGGGCCTTGCTCCAAACCACAAAATAATGTGGCCCATTAATTTTTAGCTCGAGAAACTTGTAAATCTCGGCCCAATTTAATTAGTATCTAATTAAATGGCCCTCCAGCGTTGGTCCGAGATTTTGTGCCAAAAATGGGCATAAACATTGCCTCCCCATGCCTTGATTTTTTACTTTTAGGCTCCGTTTGGATGCAGGTAACGGGCCAGGGATAATTTATGACCCCTTGATATAGCCCTGGAGCCCACCTCTTACCCCCGTTTGGCAACCACAAAAGGAGGGGTTTTCATTTGTACCGGTTCTTCAGTAATACCGGAGAAGGGGGCATCCGGCGGTATAATTTTCGGCTAGGGTTGGAGGTCCCCATAATTTATCCCCCCCAATCCCCCTTCAAACTGGACGATTTCACCCCTCCTTATCCCCCTTCTCTCACCCCCAGCTTCCCATTTCTGCCGCCCACCATTTCTGGTGCAGTTTCGAGAGGAGTGGCGATTTGGTGGCGATTTGGTGAGTGCAACCGATTTTAGCCTCGATTAACTCAGGTATGAGGTTCGACGAACTGATATCATGTGTGTGATGTGTTTTTTGTTGATTTTCGAGTTCAATGATGCGTGGGTTTTTGTTATACCTGTGATTTTTCCATGGATTTAGGGTCTGGACGTTTAAGATCTAAATTTTCTGCATTTTGTATGAAACCCCTGTCTCTCTCTCTCTCCATTTTTCGTCGATCTGAATTGCACCTTCACCAGCATATGCTTTGTTACTCGTGTACCCTAGTTTTAGTGCTGCTGCTTCTGTATGAATGGCCTCGGCCTTGGTTGGCTTCCCAGATTAACATATTCGCAAGGAAAGAGAATATGGTACAGTGGTATGGTATACAGAGCATACTTTATTAAACAGACCCCCTTATATTACGCTATTTGAAGGGAAGAGAGTAGGTTCCTGCTCGGTTAACAACTTATTGTTTCACAGAATCGGTTGTTCACTAAGATGTCCTACTGCTCCTACTTCTAGTGAGAGTGACCTTGGAAAGAGAGAGTCTATAGACCTTCACTCTTATTCACGCGATATTTATATTGCTGGATCGGGCTTTCGCCCATTGTCCTTCAAGTCCCCCTTTATCATCCCAATCGGGATGCGGTTGCCTGTCGTCGGAGTTAAGTTAGCGGGGTTACCTCAATGTCGGGATAGAAGGGGCTACCTCAACTCAATGAGAGTAGACCATTTTGAACGTAGAATGCATGTGAAAAGCAGAATCCTAATAATCCTAGGATACGAGACTAGTATGGTACACAAGAATTGGTGGACTTGGATAGGTGTTGCTAGTGAACCAGAGTTCATATTGAAACATGGGAACAGATGACCTCCTTCTTATAGAGCTGGTTTAGAGACGAATGCATGCATCTGTTGATACCGATCGAAAGAATGTACTCCCCCTATTACGGATAAAGAAAATGAGCCACAAACTCTTATTTTTGTTCTTTGTAATTTTTTATTTCGTACGAGAAGGGAGGAAATACTTGATTTTTTCTTCCCTGTTGTCTTCGTTGCTGCAAATTTGATTCGTTCATAGTGTATAACATCTTTCAAAACCATTTGCATTTTTTTCGTAGCATTTTATAGACTTAGAATTGGATCATGAAACCACTACCATTAGAAAGAAGACTTCCAGTACACCAATATCGATATAAAGTTTGTCCCAAATAGATTCCGGATGACAAAGTTATGACCGTCCGAAATCGCACCATTAGAAACACAAATCTGCAGATTCTGCAGAGCAGCCAACTTCGAACTAAAATCTGTATTTACCTACGAAATTTAAAGGTACAAACCCTACATGTTCTGAAAGGTTTAAGAGTCTAGTTTCCAAATCAAAAACCGGTTTGCAAATCCGTTACATGTGCTAAGAGATATGCCCTTTTTTTCCAAGATGTGTCAATGCAGCAAATACGAAATTCAGCAGAATAGTCTGCGATCGAAAGATCATTAAAAATCGTGCACTTAATACTTTTCGATGATTCTTGCGCTAAAACATTACCAACTCAACAATCTATAAGACTCATAAGAACCCATAACCAAAAGAATCGGTTAACCATAAAAAAATGATGAAAGACTCAACTCTGAATGCTGCCAGATTTCCAGATTACAGAGCAGTTTTCTATAAGTCACTACAAATTGAATTCTTATCGGATTCAAGTGATTCCAGCGGCAAACAAACAAGCCTCAAGTCTACATTATTTCATAAGAAGGAACCAAGATTCTATTCTGAGTTTAAGAAGGCGAAAGTCCCCAAAAACCAAGACCCAGTTCTGCAGATTTTCTAGGTTTGGAACAGCAGTCACATGACCCACGAAAATCAACCAAAACCCATCTCCAACAACTCAAACCACACCCAAATCAGCCCCAAACTAGAAGGATTAAGGGCTATCTAAAACATGCAATTCAAGAGAAAATCAAGAACAAAGTAATTACCTCCTTGAACTATGAATCAATAAAAGAAAAATCACCCCTGGCCTTCCCTCCCTCTCTTCTTGCCGCTTCCCCTCTCTCTCTCTCTCTCTCTACGTACGTGTATAAACGAAGAACAGGAAAAGAGAACACGTACTAGTTCTCTGCTGATAACCTAGAATAAAATTATCAAGTGTTTGCTAGCCCACAAGCTAGTATACACTCAACCACAAATCACACACAAGTCCCCATTCTTCTAATGTGTGCAATTTTACCCCAAGACGTATAATTCGAATAAATACGCGAATTAAAATACTAAATGTCTGGGACGGGTGTGACAAGTGGGCTCAAACACAAGGCGAACCCCCTCATTTTCCTAGTTCCTACCATTCTTCACTAATACCGTAATTCAGATCATTGATTAACAGACTGACTATAATTATTAGTGCACTATCCCTTCCTTAAAAGCCGATATCAAAACCAATCTTTGACAAGAAAAAATCAATCTTTTACAATTTCCAAATCTTTGCGTCAAAAGAATAGTAAACGAGAGCCATTCCAACAGTCTCATGCCATTAGTCTCACCTATTCTTTCATTGCTCTACTCAATACTTCCGTACCTAAGGTATGTGAGTAAATTTTACACGCACTTGCCACAAAAGAGTTTCATGCTAAGGCCATGTTTCTGTGTATTATTAGATAAAATCGCAATAGAGTTAGGATAAAATCGCAATAGAGTTAGGCCATGTTTCTGTTGCAGTTCAGGTTGTTGACATGTTGTTGTGAAATAGCCTTCCATGCATTTCGCCTACTTTATGATCAGTCAGTCAGTTGATGTACCATACATAGCTGGCAATGATCAATAAGCATTTTGTTAGGTTTGTGTCCACTGAGCCTGGATTAGCATAGAACCACATCTGATCCCTACCATTTTTTTGTCTAACTAAAAAGAATACTAGTACATGATGATCATGTGTGAAATCCATTCATATTTGTAGTTATGTATAAATAGTTCAAAAGGTGAAATTTGGAGTTATGAATAAATAGTTTTAGTTCTTATTTAATCGATGAAACCCTTGTTAGCATTTTTTAGGATGCCAAGATTAAACAGAAAACAAATTAGGAGAAGAGAAGAGCAAGAAGCAGTCATGGCATTACATGCCTTCATTACTAATGCAATGGCTATATTTCGCCTCTACCTCTTCATCATGTCGACGTCGCGCCAACAACCTCCTCGTCCCGAGTTGTCTCCGAATCCAAACTTCTACCAGACACACATAAATAATATCAACAGACTTGTAAGGGGTAATGACGTTGACTGCCACGAGCAGTTGAGGGTGAATAGGCATACTTTTTTAAGATTGTGCTGTTTAGTCCGAGGTGTTGGGTTAGGAGACTCACGCAACGTATGTCTGGAGGAGAGGGTAGCAATCTTCTTGTGGGTCCTCGGTCACCATACAAAGCAGAGGCATACGAAATTTGACTTTTGGAGATCTATCGAGACTGTAAGTAGGCATTTCAATGCTGTACTCCTAGTTGTCTTGCGCCTTTACAACATGCTCCTAGTAACGCCTGAACCTGTACCTCCTAACTACGAAGACAGTAGATGGAGTTGGTTTCAGGTACACTCGTGCTTTTTCATTCTTTCACTGCTTCCATTTGAAATATTCCCTATAGTTGGCCAAATTTAATTTTCTAATACTCTTCCCAACATTTGTTAGAATTGTCTTGGGGCATTGGATGGAACCTACGTGCCAGTTAATCCCCCAGCTGTTGACAGGCCACGATATAGGTCAAGGAAGGGTGAGATTGCTACAAATGTTTTAGGTGTTTGTACGAAAGACCAAACATTTGTCTATGTCTTGTCTGGTTGGGAAGGGTCGGCCACTGACTCTAGAATCCTTCAGAACGCCATTGAAAGACCGGAGGGTCTTATAGTCCCTCATGGTATGTTCCCATATCCTAAGTTAATGTTTCCCTTCGCTCCATTACCATTAGCTATCCATTTCCTAAGTTATTCTCTTAATTCTCATTGATAACAGGACATTATTACCTTGTCGATGCTGGTTACACAAATGGAAACGGTTTTCTGGCACCATACCGTGGCCAACGGTATCACATAAACATCTGGAGGCAAGGTCATATGCCAGTGAGCAAAGAGGAGTACTTCAACATGAAGCACTCCGCTGCTAGGAATGTCATTGAGAGGAGCTTTGGGGTTCTTAAGAAGCGGTTTGCAATTTTGAGATCAGCCTCCTACTACCCCATAAGGACTCAAACCCGTATTGTGACAGCATGTTGTCTTCTCCATAACCTAATTAGGAGAGAGATGCCCAACGATCCCATTGAACAAGAATACTCCGCGTGGGAACGAGATCACGTGAACGATGTGCCTGATGATGATCACATTGGTAATGTAGATTCTTCCAATGAGTGGACTGCTGGGAGGGATGCGCTGGCTGCGGCCATGTATAACCATTGGTTAGCCAATGGTGGGGGACAAGACCCAAATCTCTTGTATAACCATTAGTTTGTCGAATTTGTAATGACATTGTAATTGTGTTTGGAACATGTTTGTATCATTTGTGTTTGAAGAACTTGTAACGTAGCATTTCCGTTGTAACATTTGTGTTTCAAGAAGTTGTACCGTACCATTTCCTTTCGTACATTTGAGTTTGCAAAACATTGAACGTACCAATCTATTTCCCAATGTCATCCTTTAAATGTGTGTGGTCGTACTCCTACATTTATATATTCAACATAAACATTGCATTTGCAGCAATGGACGATGAAGTCGATGAAGTCGAAGTAGTGGAAGTACTGGAAGCACCTACGAAGGTAAAACGTAGGAGTTGGAGTACTAAGGAGGAGGATGCACTAATCAAGTGCATGGTGAATGAGTTGGTGGGGGACAAGTGGAGAGCCGAGAATGGCTTCAGATGTGGTTTCTATAACCACGTGGAGAAAGAGTTAGTGAAGTTCCTACCGGGGACCAATATTAAGGCTAACCCCCACATTGACTCGAAGGTGAAGTATTGGAAAGTAACGTGGGCAAAACTTGTCGACATTACTGCCCTTAGCGGGTTCGGCTGGGATGATGTGACCAAACGCATCATAGTGGAGAAAGACGTATGGGACAACTATCAAAAGGTAACTTCCAAAATTTCAATTTCTACTTCCAATGCTTTAAGTCAATATTAAGGCATGGAAGTTTGTACTAACGGCCAACTTATATGTAGGCCCATCCTCAAAAGACAAAGAACATATACGGGAAGACCTTCCCGTTCTTTGACGATTGGCAATTCATGTTCGGAAAGGATAGAGCTACGGGGGCGGGAGTGGAGACTCCCGCATCAATGGGGCGCGCAACTAATGCGAACCAAAGTCTCCCAACTTTCAATGATTGCTATATTCCCCAATTTGGTGAAGACTTTGATGCATTCCAAACTGAGACACCGACGTCTCCCGCAACTCCCGCAACTCCCACAACTCCCACCACTCCCATACTTCCAACATTCACACCTCATAGGTCACTCCCCACGTCCACTCCCCAAACCTCAATGCCGCAGCCCAATGCCGGAGGCACAAAGAGGAAGAGGACAAGAATGGGTGATGCGGAGTTGTCCATGCTTGGAAGCATGCAGAATTGGATGACGTTGAGCACGGGCCATATGGAAAAGATGGTCAATTCCTTCGGATATGACAAAGAGCTATCCGCACGACGCACTCAAGTGCCAGACGAGCTGTCAAAGCTCGATATTACCTTGACGGAGAAGTTCAAGTTAAGTGCGGTCATTTGCCAAGAGGAGCAAAGAGTAGACAACTTCTACGGCATCAAGCCCGAGGAGAGACAAGCTTATGTTGAGGCCATCCTTGCTGGCATCGTCTATGGTCCTATTTAGTAGTGTGCACGTGCGCCTTTTTGAAGTGGTTTAAGTACCATTATAAGCAGGATTGGTACTTAACCCACTTTTTTGAAGTGGCTGACAAACTCGTCGTATAGTATAGGCCATTCGTTGAATATGTACTTTCAATTTTAAGTCATGGTAAACTTGTAGAAGCACCTACTATGAAGAATGGTGAATGATCATAGGTGTAGGCCTTGTATGTATTCTATTCGTACATTTCATGCACGTATTTGGTAATTGTGGATATGTAATATTATAAATCTTTGCATGACAGGTTTTGGCAAGTAATGTGACTAACAATGGGCAATGATGAGTGAATTAATTACTTATTTGAGGTAGGTACCTTGGCGGGGTAACATTAGTTGCAGCCAATGAGTGCCCTCATGATTAACTTTCAATGTCTGAGCCCAAATGCTTCTTTCCTGCAAGTTTAATCCATGAGTACCATGTGTGTGTGTGTGTGTGGGCTGTGTTCCAGCTTTGGACAACCACTGAATGGCCAATGATTTATGCCTGTTGCTTCTGATGTGGGTTTCTGCTTGTTGTATCTGGGTTATGCAGGTGTGGGAGGGATGTGCAGGTGTAGTGCAGGTGTGGGGGTGTGTGTGTGTGGCCACTAGCCACTGGACAGTGTATGTGTGTGTGTAGCAGGCAGTTTTCTGCACTTACCTTCCTAATGCTGCTGCTCTGTGTCTGTTCTACCTGGGTTTGAACCATGTAGAAGTTGGTTTCTGCAATTGAAATGCAGTGCAGGCCTGTCTGTTGTGTTGTGGTGCAACTGGTAGTGCAGGACATGGTTGTTTTTTGGTGTTAGCATGCTGTTTTTCTGCTATTAACATGCTGTAACCATGCTGTTTCTCTGCTATTAACACGCTATTACCATGCTTTTATGGGAATACATGTCCAAATTTAGTGGCTGTGATGTGTTAAAAGCTGAGCCAAGTGTGTGTGTGTTATAAACTGAACCAGTCACAGGTTAAACAGAAAAACAGCATGCTAAAAACTCAGAAACTGCAAAACGTGTGTTTTTTGCTTTTTTATGGGCAATGATGAATGAATTGAATTGATAAATGTTTGAAAGTGGATACCTTGGCGGGTTACTTTTTTTGTTGCAGCCATGAGTAGCCTTGTGATTCCCAAAATAAATTTTCTGAGCCCATGTTTGGTTTAGTAAGCTATGTTATGGGTTTGCAAGTTGTTTTTGTACAACTTTGACTGAGTTCAGGTGGCTATTCTGTTCAGCAGTTTTCTGAGTCCAAGCTGTGTCCTGTGTCCTACCTCTGTCCTAGTGCAGCTACTAATGTGTGTGTGCAATATCTGAAGGTGTGTGCTACTGTCCAAGCTGTGCTGTGTCCAAAATGTGTCCTAAATGTGGCAATGATGAACTTTTTCTGAGCCAAATGTCATAACTAAAAGCTACTGTCCAAGCTGTACTGTTTCCATGTGGTTTGTGGGCTATTTTTTCAGGTTGTTATTGGAAGCTGTTCTGCAGTTTCAACTGTGCTGTGTGTGAGTGAGTGTGTTGACCATTCCAGGTGTGTGCATGGTTACAGCAGTGTAGTGAGTTGAAATTTTCTGCAGTTATCTGCAGTTGGCTGCAGTTTTCTGAGTTGGTAATTATATGATGCTATAGTTCACTACCAAGTTGGTTTCTGCAGTTTTCTGTTCTGCTATGTGTGTGTGTGCAAACTGCAAGGCATGATGTTTTCTGACCTATTTTATGGCTGTGATGACATGGAAATATCAGGGTAAACTCATCTTGGTAGGACACTTGTGAGGGTCAACGGGTTCACGACCGTTCGGCAACATAAGTAGTAACCAAGAAAACTGACCTTGAAATATCTGAGCCAATTGATAGAATTATCGTCAAGACTTATCCCATTTTGAGTTGCAATTTTCTTAAGTTTTGGTGGTAGTTTTCTACAGTTTTAATGCTGTTCTGTTGGGCAGTTTTCTGCAGTTTTTAAGGCTGTTTTGTTCTGCAGAAAAATAGCATGCAAATCTGTGTCCTGTGTCCAAACTGTACAGTGCAGTTTTCTCCTAGTTTGTGCTACTTGCAGCCATGTGTGTGAACTGGACAGCGTGTGTGCGTGTGTTCAAACTGTGTCCTGTGTCCAAACTGTACAGTGCATTACATTTGTGCAGTCCATTTTTTGGGTTTGCAAAGTGCAGTGCAGTGTGCATTTGTGTAGTCCATTTGTGCAGAAAATATGTGGGTTTCTGCTTGCTGTTTCTGGGTTATGCAGGTGTGGGAGGGATATGCAGGTGTAGTGCATGTGTGTGTGTGTGTGGGGGGGGGGGGGGGGGTGGCCACTGGACAGTATATGTGTGTGTGTAGCAGGAAGTTTTCTGCACTTACCTTCCTATTTGTGCTTGCTGTTTCTGGGTTGTGCAGCTGCTGTTTCTGCACTTGCCCTATCCACTATGTGTTTGTGGTTATGTTAATATGTGGAGCAGGTGCAGTTCAGTTTGTTGCTTGTTTTATTGCAGTTGATTAGGCAGGTTTTGTATGGGCTATGATGATAGTTTTCTTAGCCAAATGGCAGAACTGGTTTTTGTGGGGTATGATGAAATAATGACTGATCATCTCTCCAAATTTAGTGGCTATGATGTGTTCAAAGCTGAGCCAAGTGTGTGTGTGTGTGTGTGTTAGAAACTGAACCAGTCACAGGTTCAACCGAAAAACAGCATGCTAAACTCAGAAACTGCAACACGTGTGTTTTTTACATGTTTTATGGGCAATGATGAATGAATTGAATTGATAAATGTTTGAAGGTGGATACCTTGGCGGGGTAACTTTTCTTGTTGCAGCCATGAGTAGCCTTGTGATTCCTAAAATATATTTTTGAGCCCATGTTTGGTTTAGTAAGCTATGTTATGGGTTTGCAAGTTGTTTTTGTACAACTTTGACTGAGTTTAGGTGGCTATTCTGTTCAGCAGTTTTCTGAGTTGCTATTTTTTGCAATTTGTGGCTGTGTGTGGTGCTGTGTCCAACCTATGTCCAAAAATTGTGTCCAACCTGTGTCCAACCTGTATCCTAAAATTGTGTCCAAGCTGTGTGTTGCTGGTTTGGCATGCTGTTTTCAGCAGATTTTGAGAGCTGTTTTGTTGTTGCCTTATCTATGGTCCTATGTACAAGTGGCTATGATGACATTTTTCTGAGCTTAGCTATCCATAATATTGTTCTATGGCTATGATGATATGGAAATAAATTTTTGAAGGCAAGTCACGTATCTTGGCGAGACAAGTTATGAGGGTCAACAGTTCAATCACCGTTCGGCCGGCAACATAACTTATACCCAAGTATTGCAATGTGTCGGTGCCGGTGAAATATATCTGAGCCAAATAGAATTTGTAAGCATACTATTAGTATTAGTATTGTTTCACATAAAAATATTGATATTGTTGTATCCTAATAGAATTTCCGATGGAGAGGGAAGATAGACAAAACTATTGGGTGGTATTCGTTGGTCGTGAGCCGGGGATCTATACAAGCTGGGAGACTGCGGAATTGCAAGTTAATGGATACCCGGGGAACATGAAGAAAAGGTACAATACGTTCGACGAAGCAGAAGAAGCATTGTTACAATTTCATGAGGAAAGATACCGGATGAATCAAGAGATGCAGTTGGCCCTAACCAAACGTCGATCAAGTGACAGTGCTTCCACATCCGCAATTGCTTTGGAAGATGAAAATCGAACAAGTCTACTGACATACTTTATCGGGATATTTTTCTTAGGGTTCATATGTTGTATTTTATTGGCACATGTATTCCATTCGGAATAAACTAGTAACAAATTGTAATTTCAAGACTTTGACTGAACGATAACACCACCGGATGGGAGCTTAATTGGTCCTCCTTCATCTCTCTGTTACGGATTCTAGAGTTTATTAGTTATTTTGTATGACTGGGTATTTTCCATTCTTTACCTTTCTATTATCTAAGAGCTATGTTTGTTGGGAGAATGAAATGGTAGCAATATCAGGGAATGTGTGTAATTTAAACAAGCAGGAAGCAGATTGGGTTCTTAAAATTCATATAGTGGAACACACATACGAGCGGATAAAAAAAAAAAACAAACACATACGGGAAAAAAAAATTGGAAGCCATCAAATGGCAAATCCATTTATTGTCACAATTAAATGTTTCTTCGAACACCTCTCTTCAACTTCTAGTTTTCACGACGACCAAAAATATGGCCCCATTGGATGAAATTGGGAAATTGCTTGTCTCGATAACGTGTCACCCGTGGATGATCCTACATAAAGTTGGGAAAATCATTTAGATAATTTACGAAATGAGACAAAATCGTATTTACTAAGCAAAACTTTATAACATTTTAACTTACTCGGACGAAGTCATTCCAAATTTCATCTTCTACCACCAATTTGTTTTCATTTGCATTCCACCCACCCATTGCAGTGAAGCATAGTTACAAGATAACAATATTCCGTCTTCCATGCTTTCAACTTCGTAGCAATATGATTTTGTTCAATACCAGCTTCGGGAAGTGAAGCTTGCATTTGATTTTGAAGAACTGCCAAGTAGCCGGGATGCCATCCATTGCCATTGCCTTCCCAAATCCCTTCATCTACAAGGTTCGTAGCGTTTGTTAGTAACATTTGCTCTTCCACCTCGGTCCAAACTCGGCGTGCCATCAAAGAGGTTGACAAACAAAATTAAAAAATAATTCTTTGGATGAAGATGAAATGTGAAATGAGAAAAAGAGTAACTTCCACAATTTATAAGAAAAAAGTTAACCAAACTAATTAGTTAGACATATTTTCACCAAATAATATTGTTGTGCACATGAGAATTGACCTAACTAGTTTGATGAACACATTTCCAACTACCAAACAATATTTAAAAAATATATATATATTCCAGAATTTTTTTTACAAACAAAACCCGAATTTATTTTTTTCAAAAAACTCGAATTTTATATATTTGAAAATGTTTAATAATAATAATAACTAAATATTACGGCTTAAATTGTGAAAGAATAATTAAATTTGCAATTATATATAAAATGTAATACATTAATGAATTTAGGGACTGCACAAGGGCAAAATGGTCATTTGACAGCTTTTTACATCATCCACCCTTCCTTATACCCCCTATTAATCCTTCATCCAAACGAAGTACTATTTAATCCCCCTTCTCTAATACCTCATCCAAACAACCTACTATTTAATCCCCCTCCATAAACATCACATCAATGTGGGCCCTCCCTTATTAACTAATACCCCCTACTATCTTATCCCCCCTTATTAACTAATACCCCCAAATCTTTACCCGCATCCAAACGGAGCCTTAGGATCAAGGCGTGTATAGAAAGTAAAGCCATTTTTGGCATCCCAAACAGATCTCGAATCCTGTTGTAGCATGACTTCTTTTGTTTGCCTTGCCTAGTGATAGTAGGCATTAGATATTTTTATGCTCCATTCAGGCCTTTGACAATATGAGATCTGTCTTCAGGCCTGAACCATGAAAGACTTGACAAAAAGACTTAGAAATCCGTTGGAAGGCCTGAACTTCTTCTTGGAATGCTTAGAAATGTGGTTCAGGCCTAAAGAAAGAGCTTAATGAGCCTTCATACCAGCAAAAAGGCCTACTTACGCCAATATAATGCCTGAGTCAAAGCCTGGTCATAGATAAACCATAACATCATGAAAAGGCCTGACAAGGACTAAAAATATAGTGGAAGGCCTGAATCTCTGCTTTGAACTTTCAGGCCTGCTCAATGAAACGAAGAGGCCTCCACCTCTATGGAAAAGGCCTAGTAAAACTCTAATAAAACTCTAATAGGGCCTACTCAATGACTGATAGGCCTTGGTCGAACATTTTAGAGCTATTTGTTCAGCCTTTGATTGACTTTTCATTGGCTACTTAGCCATTTTTACAACCACGATGTTTTTGCGTAAGCTAAGTGAATAAGACCCGCTTGATGTGCCCCACAAATCCAATATGGGCGTAGTTCCACAACTTTAAGGCCTACAGTTGGCCTATGGTTGTAATGCCTTTTAGCAGTTTGGACAATGCCAAAAAGACCTTCATTAATAGGGGGAGGAGGGGATCTCCGATTACAAATGAATCAAGATCAAGCCCTGGAGTGCCGTTGGTTTCCTCCTCTTCATTCAATTCCTCCTGTTCTAGAACGGGTGCGACATGCAATTCAGACCTGGCCATAGGGCAATGGCAGGTCTGAATCCTTCCTGACTTGCATCACTGCCCAGGAGTGAATCTGAAAGTGGTGGTTCTACAGATGCTTGAGATGACATTTCAGAGGAGAGAACGAGTTAATCTTGCCTCATGATAGGACTTTCTATGTTCTGGCTTATTTCAGGTCTGAAATCTTGCTCCCTTTGCATTGAAACAGACCTATCTTGTCGCTCCTCCGGGCATGGAAATAGCTTACCATCCAAAAGTTTTTGAAAAACTCCAGAATGTTGGCTACTACGATCAAGCCTGAAACTGTTGCCACAATCTGTATCATCCAGGCCTTGTTGCTGTTCAGGAATCCTTAAAGGCCTGAACTGGGATGTTTGCCCCCCGAGTCGAAGTCCTTGGCCTCCTTGCCCCCCGAGTCCAATTCCTATAGACACCTCCCAAACGGGGCATCGCCATACAGATTGATCATTTGTTTGCTCGATTGGTTGCTTGCTTCATAAACCAAGATCGTGGACATTCCCATGGCTAGGAACATCGCCACACGATAGCGGTTATCATAAAAATAGAGTCGCCACCCAGTTTATTAAAACTAGGAAAATAGATAGAGATTCTGGGTACGGGAGCCAAGAGTACAGTAAGGGGAAGGTGTTAGGCACCCCTCTCTGCCTAATCGTGAGACTGGCCCATATTTGTTCAACATAAGATATATAGATGCTTTATTTAATTCTAACACGTAGTTTGTTTTTAGCCTTTAAGCAGTTAATAGTGAGCCATGACTGTAATTGAAAGCATGCATAGGAAAGCAGAAAACAAAATAAAACATAGCTGTCCCAGGAAATAGATTACTCGGCCGGTGAATGGATGTCACGGCCGAGTAATCTCACTGGTTTGATATACCGGCCGAGGGATCAAAGCCCCGGTCGATGTTCTTCCTCACACCAGATAGAAAACTTAGCAGATAATCAAAACGCTACGATTAAACATAAAAACGATAAGTAAACCAAACCAGAGGCCATTGGGCCTCACCACCTTGATCCCTCAGTTGCTTGATTGCTTCGGATTGGTGGTGATTGACTGATTGCTTTTTCTGAAAACCCTAGGATTAGGGTTTGAACTTCGGGGTTTGATCGTCGGATTGATGGCTACCTTCGGGAGGTTAGGGCTTCTATAGAGGGAGTATGTGAGATGATTTCTGCAGAGTTTGGAGGTATGAGATGGAGGAAATTGAATGTTAATTTCGGAACCCTAAGGCCTCTTTATATAGGCAATTGATGACTCACTCTGGCCAATCAAATGGCGTGAATCAAAAAGGAATTCTAGGGTTCAAAGATCTCTAGACGCGATCTATTTCGTAGCCCGAACGCATCGGAAAAAGGCTGCTAGGGTTTTGGTGCGTCGATCAAACGACTAACA
The DNA here is from genome assembly GCA_018127125.1 of Rhododendron griersonianum. NCBI lineage: Eukaryota > Viridiplantae > Streptophyta > Magnoliopsida > Ericales > Ericaceae > Rhododendron > Rhododendron griersonianum. The sequence goes on along the minus strand of JACTNZ010000027.1, from coordinate 125,443 downwards.
GAACATTCCAGAATTCTGGAAAAAGACGATCTGGCGGCCGAGGAATCGATCTTACGGCTGAGGAATGGATCTGACGATCTGGCGGCCGAGGAATAGATCTGGCGGCCGAGGAAACGATGTTGCGGCAGAGGAATCGATCTTACGGCCGAGGGATTGATCTCTCAGGGAGATTTTCTAGCAACAGGTTGCTCGGGTGAGGAAATGATGTTTAAGGCCGTTAGATCGATGTTACGGCCGACAGATGGATTCTCCTAGGCTTCTGTATATTCTGTCTGAAAGGCTGTATGGCTCTGAATTGGGTCCTCTAAGTGGCTCAAAGTTCTTACCGAAAGTCCTAAGGTCCTCAAGGAAGCAATCAGCAATCACTGTATCCGTTTCATCATCGGGATGGTCCCAAGGTGGGACTTGAAATAATCGTTAGGCCAAATTGGGGTGTCTACAATTCCTTGGCCTCTTTGCCCCCCGAGTGTAGGGTTGTTGGAAGCTAAGGGCTGAAAGAAACCTGGAGTGCTTGCTAGAAGCTTGCTTAGAGACATTTAGGCCTGAAGTTTGGCCTAAAGTGCTAAAATGTGACAACAGTGGTGGAGAAGGAATTGACTTCATGTCTTTGATGGCCTTTTTGGATTTGATTAAACATTCTTCAACCATACGGAAACATTCATCCCAGGGATTACTAAATTCCTGTGAGAGTCCTTCGTTGGATGCAATAGTACAGGACTGAATGCCCATATTTTCTTCAACTTGGCCCTCAAAGGTCTGAGTAGAAGGATCATCAAGCCCACCATTTCAGAATTCATGTGGTTCGGGCAGGGCTGAATACATAACGGTTGAATAGCCACGTGACTTGGCAATAAAGAGACCGTTTACCTCATAGCGTAATTGGCGATCCTCCTCTTCAAGTATGTCAACTTCATCTTCAAGCCCTCGAATTTCATCGTTGTAGCGATTTTGTGCGTCGGGAAACCAATCCTCCATAGGATTGAGTCGACGCCTCTCACAATCAAGGCAATAGATTTCGTCTTCAAGTTCGTCGACCTTATCGTCGTGCCAACGAATTTCTTCTTTACATTGCCGAATCTCAACATCCAATTCAACGTATCGAATTGACATGCGAATGAATCAGCGTAATACCCCTTGAAACGACACCGAGCGTGCCAATGAAAACTCTCGTTTTTGGCAAAGGCGTGAATGCGTTGAACGCGAGCGTGCCAAGACTTGTAGCGCCTAACTTTTGATGAAGATTCCCGTGAATCTTGACTTCTAACGTATGAACGATTGCGTGTGACCCAAAGGTTAAAGATCACAATGAGGTTCATGGTTTGTCACACGGTTGTGGACTTAAAATTTTCTAGTCGTATAGGAAATGGAACGTAAAAACGTGAACTTTATTACTCCGGGATAATAAAGTTTGTACAAGAAAAGTAAAATTCAAACTACTTGAAGAAGTAAGTTCGAATGGGGTTTTGAGCATGAGGTACTCGATATGCTACTTTGCTGAAAGTAGGAAAGTGTTTGTAAGCGTTGAGCTTTTATTGGTGTTGGATCTCTTTTCCATCTTGTTTTCTGCTATTTATAGGCTCCAAGGTGGTGTAGAGATGATCAGAGAGAGTGGTCCGAATTGTGGAATCATGGGGGAGTGGGTTTTTGATTGTTGACAAGTGTCCCATGTTTTGGCTAATAACTTCCCTCCTTTGCTCTTTGAATGCCAAGTGTCCACAATTACTTGTAACTTCCAAGTAAAAACCAACTGCTCTTGATCGTGGGCTATTTTACCTTTGTAGAAACAAAGTTAAGATGTCCAGGTTCATTATTTAGGACCCCATGTGTCCATATCCATAAGAAGAAATGCACCACCTGTTTCTCTAGGCAAATCAATCTTAATGGAAAATTATCCGGTGCATCTCGCTTCACTTGGGCTTTAATTAATAAAAAATTAGTCTAGGGTCCATTATAGAGAACTTGTAACCCAGTTAGTCCACCTCTAATGTTTATAACCCCTCTAGTCCACGAATATAGTTTTGTAAGGCCTTAAGTCCACTTCTTTTGAAAAAGAAATTAAACCTAGACAAAAATGTCCTCTTATATAAACTGTCATATATAGAGAGAAACTCTAGATCACAAACAAATCTGGAGCACAGCCTCCTCTCTCTCTCTCTCTCTCTCTAACAGCGGCAAAAGCGAGGCCACACCGTCACTCTCCTAATTGTTGGCGAAGGCCATGGCGGCGTGGTGGAGCCCGTTGAGTTCGGTCCGTATCGCTTTGTGAAAGAATAGGAAGATGAGAATCGGCGATCTTAGGGCGAAATTCTTCATGCAATTACTACCAGGTTTGTTGTTGCTGTTCGATTGGTTCAGTGGGCCTGCCATTACGGCCACCCCGCCGACGCCGTCCTTGTGCTACAACCCCATCAATGGGGCCGCCATTTTATATCGATAAAAAAAGGTGAATCAGATTTTGTTGTTGTTGATTGCAGTTCTGAAAACTCTCGTTTTTGGCAAAGGCGTGAATGCTCTGAACGCGGGCGTGCCAAGACTTGTAGCGCCTAACTTTTGATGAAGATTCCCGTGAATCTTGACTTCTATCTTGTAAGCGATTGCGTGTGACCCAAAGGTTAAAGATCACAAAGTGGTTCGTGGTTTGCCACACGGTTGTGGACTTAAAATTTCCTAGTCGTATAGGAAATGGACGTAGAAAAGGAAAAACGTGAACTTTATTACTCCGGGATAATAAAGTTTGTACAAGGAAAATAAAAGATCCAAACTACTTGATGAAGTGAGTTTGAACGGGGTTTGAGCACGAGGTACTCGATAGGCTACTTTGCTGAAAGTAGGAAAGTTTTTGTAAGCATTGAGCTTTGATTGGTGTTGGACCTGTTTTTCACCTTCGATTCTGCTATTTATAGGCCAAGTGGTGTAGAGAAGAGAGAGCAGTCGAATTGTGGAGGAGTAGTGGCCGCACAAGTTGAAATCATGGGGAGTGGGGTTCTTGGATGTTGGACAAGTGTCCCATGTTGTGCATGGTAACTTCTCTCCTTTGCTCTTTGGATGCCAAGTGTCCACAATTACTTGTAACTTCCAAGTAAAAACTCAACTGCTCCTGCATCGTGGGCCACTCCACTTTTGGAACAAACACATGCCAGTTGCCACCATTCTTTTCTAAAGCTCCGAATAATAACTTCCATGGAAGATTATTCGGCGTATCTCGCTTCACTTAGGCTTTACATAATTAGGTCTTGTTTCAAATCACAAAATTAATGTGGCCCATTAATTTTTACCCCGAGAAGCTTGTAGAAATTGGCCCAATTTAATTAAAAGTTAATTAAATGGCCCTCCAGCGATGGTCCGAGATTTGGTGCCAAAAAACGGGCATAAACAAGTTCATATTCAATTACAGCAAACCATTTGTGAATTTGCCAGATATCTTCATCTGTTTTGGATATGTGCGTTTGTGTGTGTACCACTTTCTCTGTATGTATAATCCGTTGTATAGCGCATGCGCGCACACTCTCTCTCTCTCTCTCTCTCTCTCTCTCTTAGATAACACACAAAGCAAAAACAACACCTGCTCCAGAATTCCAAACGTACAGAGAACAGATTGGAACATATAAGATTATATGTGCATTTTTGTTAATGTATTACCAAACATAAGACAAGAACGCAGATTGTGACATATAAGTTTATATGTGCACATGCAGAGAACATATACACATATAATATTATATGTGCTTGTGTTGACAAAAAATATGTTCCAGATATCAATAGATAACTTTATATGTCTCAAATCTATCTTCGTTTTTTATAACGTACCGAGGACAGATTGAGACATATAAGATTAAATGTGCAATTTTGTTGATGTAGTACCAAACATAAGACAAGAACGCAGTTTGAGACAGATAACCGTATATGTTAAGGTGTGACGGGTTCAAGAAGGGAAGGACTCAAAACAGGTAAAAAAAAATTAAAGAAAAAGAGAAATTTTTGTCACACATATAACGTTATATGTCAAGGGGTGGCGGGTTCAAGAAGGGAATGGCTCAAAACAGGAATAAAAAAAGAAAATATAAATTTTTGTCACACATATAACGTTATATGTGGTGGTGGTGGTGGTGGTGGTGGTGGGGGGGGAGAGAATTTTTTGTCACATATAACGTTATATGTTGGTGTTGTGGTGGTGGTGGTAGAGTTGTGGTGGTGGCAGTGGTGGTAGTGGTGGTTACATGGTTGCAACAAGATCAAAAAATATAGAAAAATATATTTTTTGTGTTTGCCAAACAAGGCCCTTATTTCTTTTATATAGGGTAGTTTTGTCATTGAAATTATTAGTGGACTAGAGGGGTTAAGAACTTTAGAAATGGACTAGTAGGGTTAGAAACATGCTATAATGGATCTCCAAAAAATTCTCCCTAATTAATTGGGCCTTACTCCAAACCATAAAATAATGTGGCCCATTAATTTTTAGCCCGAGAAACTTGTAAATCTCGACCCAAAGCGCTGGTCCAAGATTTTGTGCAAAAAATGGGCATAAACAAGATCGTACGTGCCCTATATGTGGTTTGGAACCAGAAACTCTAGCCCATATGCTATGGCAATGCGAACAGACGGCTCGATCGAGTGTGGTTGGCATCACCTTTTCAGTTTCGACCTGAGGTTATGGCGGCTAAGCAATTCGATGACGTCTGGAGTAATATGGGGTCTATTAATACCGGAAAGGGCAAGTGGGGGACGTTGGGTTTGTTTGCTGTTGTGTGCTGGAATGTATGGAAAGCTATAAATGATAAAGTTTTTTCGGGATCAAGGCAAGAGGAGGTGAACATTAGCGCGAAAGTTGTGGCGGAATTCACAGAGTACTGTCAAGCTATTGAAGAAGGAAAAATTGAAAATGGTGCAGTACAGAATGAGGATACACAATCATGGGAGTAAAGATCAACATTGATGTGGGGCTTTCGTGAAACAAATGGGGAAAGGTGGAGTGGGTATTATCACTAGAGATCATATGGGTAGCATTTTATGTATGGAAGCTATTCCTATATATCTCAAGTGTAATCTCTGTGGATATGGTGGAAGCTCTAGGTTTTCGGATGGCAATGGCTGCGGTTTAGAGTAACTGAAGCAACAAGTTTATCCCGGAAGGTGACACTCAGAAGGTCATTCGAATGCTGCAAGGAAGGAGTTCGACTAATGCCGTTATTATTCATGATACTTTAGCTTTAGATAGTAATTTATTTTCTGTTTAGTTTAATTTTATTCCTCGTACTTTCGCCCTATCTCTTACTTCTCCGCTGACTTGGAACGGAAATTTCTGTACCTGGTCAAGAAGATATATACCAAACATGTTCAAGAGGCATACGAAGTGACATCGTTCGGCAAGAAGCAGGTGTTAATTAAATATTTAAAGAGCATCGAAGTAATTTTAGGGGCGGTATACGTTGGATGAAAAACCTAGCTACAAAATCAGAAGAATATTCGATGAAGAAAAGACATCTCTAGCTCTAGATAGATATCAAACGAACACAGCATCTTGGTTTGCTCGTTAATTATCAACACTTGAGGAAAAACCTCTTCGTTGAGGTAACAAGTTGAGTGACCAAAGAGTCTTGTTCTGCAACATGACCTCCACTACATTGTGGTTAGAGACTATGCTAATCCAGTCCGAGAACATGAGCAATGCTTGTGATTGAATCCTAAATAGGATTTAAAAGAAGTTTTTCACACCTATATAGTGATCAACCAAAAAAATTATATAGTTGATTAACTATTTCCAAGAAGTAGGCGATTTTCTCGAAATTTCTTCCCTGCGTCTCTGAGATCTAGATTAGGGTTCTTTCTTCAGTTTGTTGAACGGTTCCTCCTCCCTGGCCTTCATGGCTGGGGATCTCGTAGATACTTTTCCAGATCTCCTCAGGTCCAACCCTCCTCGAATAAGGGGTTCGGACTCGTCGATTTCTAGGTTTTCTCCAAAAATTGACATTATTCGGACGCTTGAGGAGGCAACGATCCCTACTTTTGAACACTTGAAGGTGGATGCAAGTGATGGCCCTGCTGCGAAGCAGATCAAGGAACTTAATGCTGAGGTGCTCAAGTTGAATAGGATTTTGGAAGAAAAAGAGATGCTCTTGGTCTCGAAGGCGGTGCATGGGATGCCATCCTCTGTTACATGGAAGGATAAGGTAATTGCTACTGATCCAATGCCTAATCGTATGCATCTTCATTACTATGCTCCGTCCATTGTTGATGAAAAGGTTGTGGTTAGCCCTCCCTCTGATGTGGTCAATTTAGGGTTGGATAAATGGAAAGATTGTGTCGTAGGGTATTTCCTTGACCGTAAGCTTCATTTTAAGGCTGTTAAGTCCATTGCCGAAAGTGTTTGGGCTAGGTTTGGTTTGGTGGATGTGTTATCCAATGAGGAGGGATTTTTCTTCTTCCAGTTTAACAAGGCTGGGGCCTTTCGAGACATTGTTGAGGCTGGTCCGTGGCATTTTGGGGGTAAGCTTCTAATTCTGAAACAATGGCATCCACAGATGAATTTGGAGAAGGACCAACTCAAGAATATTCCTATTTGGGCACAATTTTATAATGTTCCGTTGGAATTGTGGATTGCACCAGGTTTGAGCTATGTGGCTAGTGCAGTCGGGAGACCTTTATATGCTGATCAGATGACAGAGGGTTGTAAGCGACTCAACTATGCTAAAGTCTGTGTAGAGGTTGATGTTAATTCTGAGTTGCCTGATAGTTTTGAGGTTGCTTTGGAGGATGGGACTCGGTACACTATTAAGGTGTGGTATCCTTGGAAACCTTTCAAATGTGACAAATGCAAAGTCTTTGGGCATAAGACATGCCATGAGGTGGTTCGGAAATCAACTTTTGTGCAGCAGAATCAAGTTTGGATGGTTAAAGATGGGGCAAGGGTAGTCGAGGAGGGCTCTAAGCCAGTAGGGAATGGGGTTCACCTGGTTCTTAATACTGCTGGTCCTTTTGAGGATATAGCAGATGTGGTTGTTCATAGTATTAATAATTAGGGTGATATTCTGCTGTATAAGGAGGAACTTGCGAAAGGTGCTTTATCTCCTGATCAACTTAGAGTTCAAAGTGGTGCAGGGGCTAGTGGTTCTGGTTCTGTCCAGATGGGGGTCATTGACAGTGCTAGCAACAAATTTGCTATCCTTCAAGATGCCTCTGGGTTTTTGGAGGATGAACCAACTATCCTTCCTTCTGTTGAGGAGTTTGATGCTGGTCTGGTGCATGACACGGTTGCAAAGGATCTGATTCCTGAGAGAGGCAAGAGTAAAGCCAAAGGAAACTCAGGCAAGGTTACTGGTAAAGCAAAAGGGGGTAAGAATAAACGTTAATATGGTTAAGATTGGTGCATGGAACATTAGGGGTTTAAATAATCCCCTCAAGCAAAAGGAGGTCAGGAGTATTATTTTTTCAAATAAATTTAGTCTGATGGGTGTAGTTGAGACTAAAGTTAGATCCTCTAACATTCAAGCTACGGTTACGAACTGTTTTCCTAAAGATTGGTTGTGGATGGATAACTTCACTACTGGCCCAGTGGCCAGGATTTTGTTGGGTTGGGATAAGGAAATTTTTTCTGTTCATCTGGAGTTTAAATCTGAACAGATGCTGGTTGTTAAGGTGGAGCTTTGTCAGGGCAACAAAAGTTTTCTACTCTCTGTGGTCTATGGTCACAATAGTATCATTGATCGACGAGTTTTATGGCGAGATCTTAGAGATGTTCATCAGAGCCACCCTAATTGTGCTTGGCTTCAAATGGGTGACTTTAATACTGTTAGGCTCAGCACTGAACGTTTAGTTAGGTTTGATTCCTTAGCTGCATCAGAGTTTAATCAGTGCCTTCGAGATATCTTTCAGGATGACCTTCCCATCAAAGGTTTCTGGTACACTTGGACCAATAAAAGGGGAGGGGCAGGTGACAATAAGAGTAAATTGGATAGAGTCCTGTCTAATATTGAATGGCTTGATTCTTTTCCGCATGCTGAAGCTGTGTTCTTACCTCCAGGCATTTCTGATCACTGTCTCATATCAGTTACTATGGTTCCTCCTCTTGGAGGAAGGAAGCCATTTAAGTTTTTTAATTTTTGGTTACAACATCCCCAGTTTCAACATATTCTGGTTTCTTCTTGGAATGAGGGAGTGAATGGTACCCCAATGTATGCTCTGACTACTAAATTGAAGAGGCTTAAAGGGGTGTTGAAAAGCATGAACTTGAAATTCTATTCCAACATTAGTAGAAGGGTTGTAGAGGCTCGAGAAAAACTTCTGATCACTCAATCTCTTTTGTTTACTACCCCTTATGATGCGGCTCTGTGTCAGCAAGAAAAAGAACTAGTGGGTAGGTATGTGGAACTCAGGACTGCCGAGGAGTCATTTATGAGACAAAGATCTAGAATTAAATGGTTGGCATTGGGAGATCAAAACACTAAGTTTTTTAACCAAAAAGTTTGTGCTAGAAGAGCTACCAATACTATTCTCAGTTTAAATGATGCTAATGGCACCAGAGTTGAAGATCCTGAAGCTATTAAAACCCTTATCCTTGATTACTACATTAGCCTTTTGGGTACAGCTCATGAGGGTAGAGTGGATGCTACAGCTCAATTGCAGAGTGCTATTACTACCAGAATTTCTGATTCAGATCAGCTCATGTTGATTAAGCCTGTCACTGATGAGGAAATAAGAAGGCTTTGTGGTCTATAAATGGGGATAAAGCACCAGGACCAGATGGCTATAATTCTATGTTCTATCAGAAAAATTGGGAGGTCGTGGGTCCTACCTTGACTGCTGCTGTCTCATCTTTCTTCAAGTCTGGATTCTTGCTCAAAGAATGGAATACAACTGCAATTTCTCTGATTCCTAAGGTGAGTGCCCCTCTGAGTGCGAAAGACTTTAGGCCTATTTCTTGTTGTAATGTTACCCTCAAATGTGTAACTAAAGTCTTAGCAAATAGATTACAACCTCTTCTCCCTCGCGTTATCAACAAGTCGCAATCTGCCTTTGTGAAAGGCAGATCTATCATTGATAATGTGTTATTAATGCAAGAGTTAGTGCGAGGGTATCATAGAGACAATGATGTTCCTAGATGTGCTCTCAAGCTTGATCTGATGAAGGCCTATGACTCAGTGGACTGGTCTTTTCTTTTCGATACTATGAAGGTTATGGGTTTCCCTGTTTTATATATCCATTGGCTGCGTCAATGTGTGACCACAGTTCGATATTCAGTTGTGATTAATGGATCTCTAGAAGGTTTCTTTCAAGGCCAACGAGGATTGAGACAGGGTGATCCTATCTCCCCCTACCTTTTTCTTATAGTTATGGAAGCTTTTTCTGCTTTGCTGCAACACAGAATTTCTTTGGGACAGTTTACCTACCATCCCAAGTGCAGGACGATTAATCTTCATCATTTAGTGTTTGCTGACGACTTGTTTGTCCTTTGTGGTGCTACTGGTCCTTCTTTTTCTCTGATTAACCAATTGCTCAAGGATTTCTATGCATATTCTGGGCTTCAACCTAATATGGCTAAGAGCTCAATTTTTTTTGCTGGGGTTTCTGAGGAGATTAAGGGATCCTTAAAGGATATTCTTCCTATTCCTGAAGCTAGTTTTCCTGTAAAATACTTAGGGGTCCCCCTCATTTCTACAAGGTTAAAAGCTGCTGACTGTTTAGTACTTAAAGAAAGGATTCTCAAAAGACTTCATGGGTGGTCTCACATGCAGTTGACTTATGGAGGGCGAGCCCAGCTTATTCAGTCTGTGTTGTTTAGCATTCAGGTTTATTGGAGTTCTATCTTCATTATTCCCAGTAAAACAGTAAAGCAGATTGAGAGTACTCTGATGGCTTTTCTCCGGTCGGGGTTTGATCTGAATAACAAAGCTGCAAAGGTTAAATGGGAGCATGTCTGTTGTCCAAAAGAAGAAGGGGGTCTGGGTTTTAGAAGAATTAAGGAATGGAATAGAGCAGCAATGATGAGACACCTTTGGGCCCTGAGTATGAAAGCTGACACCTTATGGGTTAAATGGGTTCACACTTACATCATCAAGGATCAGAATCTCTGGGCTATGGAGGTCCCTAGTGATGCCTCTTGGACCATCAGAAAAATGTTTGGAATTCGGGGGTTGGGGCAACCTTTGATCCAATACAAGGTTGGTAATGGACATGGGACTTTCTTATGGCATGACAATTGGCATCCCTTGGGACCTTTACACAAGCGTTTTGGTGAAGAGGTGGTCTTTAATATGGGGAGATCCCTTCAAGCTAAGGTCTCTTCCATTATTTACCAAGGGAATTGGAGATGGCCTAGAATCCGAAATAGGGTCACTCAAGAGATAATGAGGCACACACCTGTTGAGCTTATTCCCGACAGCTCGAATGAGGATTATGTCGTTTGGTTGCCTCACCCAAGTGGCCAATATTCTGTTGCATCTGCGTGGGAAGTTCTGAGAAGTAAAAGACCTAGTATGCCATGGGCTTCATTTGTTTGGTTCAAGCAAATGGTCCCCCGGTGGGCTTTTATGCTTTGGTTAACTGTTCAGTATAAGCTGAACACTAAGGATAGATTAGTGAGTTGGGGTATGCAGTTGGATGATACATGCGTTCTGTGTAATAACGCTAGGGAAACCCACCACCATCTTTTTTTCCAGTGCTCCTTTTCTTCTATAGTTTGGCACCAAGTGTTGGGAACAACTTCTATACTTGGTATACCGGATACACTAGCTGATGTTGTGGAATGGTTCGTCTGGAATGTGAAGAACAAGGATTTCAGGAGTTTGGTCCTCTCAAGTATGCTTGCAGCTACGGTGTATGGTTTATGGAGGGAAAGGAACGTTCGAGTATTCCAAAATCTAACGACACAGGTTGATATTGTCTCCCTCAATATTGTTAACTCCATTAGAGATTTCCTGTGTTCTAGAAGAAGTGTTAAGAGATCTTCTTTGAACAGATTGTTGGGAGCAAGTTGGAGGCTCCCTGATAGTGTGTTTTCGGTGTAAAGGGCTGATATACTTTAGGTAGGCGGTTGTTTGTTTTGTTTCTTTCTTGGCCCCAAGATGGTTGTATAGGGGGTGTTGTTTTTACTGGGAAATGCCCCTTTTAGTTTTGTAATTGGTTTGTGCTTTTTCAATGAAATGTGATTATCAAAAAAAAAAGAAAATGGACACCGTACACAAATGCCTGCCTACAAGTTTGACTTTTAAGCTTGAAAGTGTGATTTTTTAGCTCCTAAATCTGATAATGATAAATAGTTGCAAGACTTTTCTGACACCCAGCTGCATCAGATAATTAATTATAATTCCTTGGGGAAAATAGCCAAAAATTCCAAACATACTTAATAAGCATTGCATGCACTTAATTGGTAAAGAAGCTAAAGAAGCTAATTAATGTAGAATTAGGGACTATAAAAGCTTTCAGATAAAAATATTTTGTTTACTGACACAATTGCATGTGATAGGAAAGACTGATCAAGATCTAAAGTCTTATTTTCCCTTGCAACACTCAACTGAAAATAATTACTCCCTCCGTTCCTTTTTAAATGTCCTGCTTCGTAACTCCAACTTATTAAAAAGACATCATCATTACACCTTTTACATCAACTTTTTCCTCCACTTTCCCTACTTACCCATCATCATTATACTTTTACTCACTAACTTTTTAAAATGGAATCTACTTTTAGGGATAAAATAGACAATTCACCAATTTTTACCCACTAACTTTACAAAATGGACATTTATTAAGAGACATCCCAAAATGAAATACTGGACTGTAATAAAGGGACGGAGGGAGTATTAACTAGTAAAACAAAGCAGACAAATTATTAACAGCCAGGGGGTAGGACAAGTTGTTCCTTAATTACCTAACCTAGAGACATTTTTGGATAGATGAGCATATAAAAATCAAGAAATAGAATATGTTTCACTTTGATCATCACTATCAATTTTTAGATATATAGTTTGAGCTGAAGTTAGTCTTCCACACCTTTCAGTTCAACTAAATGATAAGGACATGCCTATCAAAAAAAATGACAAGGACATGCATTTACTCTCTACATAATTTAAGAGCTTAATCAAGGGAAATGATTTTGTCACTCCTTTTTTTGTTAACGCCACTCCCCTGCAAGTATATTTTTGGTGCTCAAATACTCTAATAAATAAGTGCATACGAGCATAACTCCCGTAGTGAGCTTAATTAGTGGTCAAGGCTTCGAACATTTGAGCTTCATCTCACTTTTAATTCGGCCTCCGGTTAGTGAAACGAAATGATTTATTTTTGTGAAATAAGTCGAAATACATAAGTTAGCCTGAACATGCTAAAATAAGGTGCATAGAAGCACATGAAAGATGGCCGTGAATACTGCCATCTTTCGTGGAAAATAAATTTTTTCTTCTTGGCTATTAATTTTTCACCACTACTTCAATTCACTTTCTTGTTCAACCCCACGCCCCAAATAAGAATTCAGTAAGTCTACTGGAACAGAAAATTTATACAGATTTTCTGTACAGATTTGTTGTGGGGCCCACTACGGGTCCCACACAAATGATCCGAGTCGTTCATTAAATGTAAAACAGTTTTTCAAGGGCCCCCGCGAAAAATCAGTTCAATCCGATACTTATAGATGCTCGATCCAATCATCTAACTTTTGATTTTGATTCCCGGATAATAAAACATTATATGATTGGATCGAGCATCTATAAGTATCGAATTGAACTGATTTTTCGCGGGGGCTCTTGAAAAACTGTTTTACATGTAATGAACGGCTCGAATCATTTGTGTGGGACCCGTAGTGGGCCCCACAACAAATCGGTATAGAAAATCTGTATAGATTTTATGTACCAGTAGACTTACTGATAAGAATTCGAGCCGGATTCACATGTTCTGTGTTCACATGACACAAAGGGGCGAATAAATATGAAAAGGATGAAACCACCATAACAAATACTCCCTCCGTCCTTTATTTAAAGTCCAGTATTTCATTTTGGGTTGTCCCTTAATAAGTGTCCATTTTGTAAAGTTAGTGAGTAAAAGTTGGTGCATTATCTATTTTGTCCCTAAAAGTAGATTCTATTTTGAAAAGTTAGTGAGTAAAAGTGTAATGATGATAGGTAAGTAGGAAAAAGTTGATGTGAAAGGTATAATAATAATATCTTTTAAATAAGTTGAAGTTACAAAGCAGGACACTTAAAAAGGGACGAAGGGAGTATACATATTGTATTTTTTTTTTTAACTCAGAGTGCATATCAATGTCAGTTTACACGCCCATCAACTAATTTTTGTTGGACAAACTCTACCATCCACTAATATAGGAGTCCATTTAAAGTCGGAAAAAATCCCCAAACAACTGATCCCCACAAAGTTGATAACACTCTTGAGGTTCAAACCTGAGACTAATGAGGGAGCAACAGTCCATCCTTGGATCGAGGGGCCGATAAACCCGACCGACCACCCTAGGCACTTCTAAAATTTTTATTTAAATCATAGTCAGTTTTTCTTTTTCATGAAAAACCTTAGAATTATATAAGTATGCCCGCCCACCATCAGATTGAACAATAAAACACTCGCCCAATCAAGATTTTGTCGAAAACTAAAGTTATTTTTTGCAATGCGATACTTGTTATTGTTTCGTGATATTATTTTTATTTTTAAAATTCAAAGGGATGCACAAGATTGTATGTAGTTATGCTTTTCGACGACCATATCTTATAAGTAATTGAATAGGTTGATCAAAAATATATATGATAATTAACCATTTTACGACTTGTATTGGCAAAATTAGTATTGCATCTCATATGTTACAAATTTCTTTTATGTTCGTCCACCCAAACTTAAAATTGAACCCGGCGTTCCTTTATACTAAGTTGGTGAGGATGTTGGTTTCTGCAGAAATCCCTTTGGGAATAGCGTTAAAATTAAGGGATTAATGCTTTTAAGACAGTCCCAACTACTCTCATAAACCCCGTCCATGTCTCCCAACCAACCCATTACACATCTATCTCTCTCTCTCTCTCTCTCTCTCTCTCTTCGCAATGCCCAACGCATTCCGGTGGGCTCTGGTTTGGCTGGCAGCAATAGTGGTAGTGATAGGACTCTACACCCACTCCTGGAACAAGATGATGGCCACTTACCTCCTGGGGATGCTTGGAATAATGGGAGTGCTATTGCCCGATTGGGACTTCTTCGACCGTCCTTTCTCTCACTGGAACTCTCCTATCTCATCAGTTGATCATCATCGTGACGGCATAGCAGCACCCAATTCTGCTCCCACACCAAAACCCCCCACAAGGTGATCATTTCATTTCACTAGCTAGCTAGCTACTTCAATTCTTTTAAAGAAAGAGAAAGAGATCTATAAAGTGTATATATATATATATATATATATATATATCCTCTTAATTTCGTAGATTTCAAGTTAGATCTCTTCTCTATCTCCTGAGTATTTGTTTGTTTATATGGGCGAATTAATGCAGGTTCAGATTGTACCCAGTGAGATTGGTTGTTTACACGCTGGTATATGGTTTTGGATTTTACAAGTGGTGGATGTTCATATCAAACTAGCTAGCTAATACTGTACTGTACTGTACTATATATGTCTGACCAGTTAGTTACACAACATGGTTTTTTTGGAAAATGTTCGTTCAGGCTTAAGTTAATTAAGTAGTTCTAGCTGTTTACTTACAATGGATCTTATATATATAGATGTACTCCATTAATTACTGTAATGTTGTGTGGTAAATGCGACTTTTGTCTCTTCTTTCGCATGAGAATACAGTACACGGAAGCTAACAGGAATCACTTCTCTTGTAAAATGCCCAATATTTACTCCCTCCGTCCCAATTTGTTTATTCAATTGTCGAAATTCGTGTCTTTCAAAAATATACTTATATCTTACATTTTATAATATTTTTTATGATTTTGAAGATTTTGTATAATAAAACTAATTGAGATATCAAACAAGATCCTTATTGAATATTAAAAACATTACGAATTGAAAATTATAGACAATTTTTTGAGAGGTCAAACACTCTCAAAAAGTCAAAAAGGGGACAAACAAACCGGGACGGAGGGAGTATCATGTAGCTAGTATTCCCCAATCCATGGGAGGGGGTTGTGTACCCTCTCTAATTTACTAGTTGTTTTGAATAGTTACATATTTCCCCACTTTCAACCACAACTCGATCCTAACACAATTGCGTCCGGAACCGTTCGATGCACATGGGTTTACATGTATCGAACGGTTCCGGAGCCAATTATGTTTGGGTTGTGTATGAAAAATAAGAAACTTACAGTGTAAACTTTCTCTCTATATATAACTCCACAACGGTATGATAATATTTGGGGCGAAATCTATTTATACCCCCTCTGGTTTGGCCCTTATGCGATTTAGCATTATTAAGAACATATGGAAAATTACTTTAGTATTACTCCTTTCGTTCCTTTTTAAATGTCTCGCTTCGTAACTCCAACTTATTAAGAAAACATCATCATTACATCTTTCACATCAATTTTTACCTTCACTTTCTCTATTTAACCTCTATGGAGACATCATCATTACATTTTTACTAACTAACTTTTTAAAATGGAATCTACTTTTGGGACAAAATGGAAAATGTACCAATTTTTACCCACTAACTTTACATAATGGACACTTATTAAGGGACAGTCCAAAATAAAATACTGAATTTTAAAAAGGGGACGGAGGGAGTATAAAATTTTGGAGAAAAGTTTATTGATAAACATATCATAAAATAAATGTTGAAGGTGCAATTGCCATGTTTTGAATATGGAGAATGAGTGTGAGCTGGGCCCTAAGAGATGCTCTAACATCAAAAAGAAACTCGTGCAGTTTAGGTTGATGAAATGCTAATAATCCTCTTTTAAACCCCATACCGAGAAAAAGAAATTGAATTGTCTCAAAAGAGAAAAGGTAATTATCTAAAAATATGTTATCGAAAAAATAAAAACCGTTGAAGGAGCCTTAAAAACAAAAACAACTATGTAATGGGCCGGAATACTGATTATAGCAGTGGCAGAGGTGGGTAGGAGTCCGAGGGGCCCCGGCTAAAACCCCAATTTTAGGATTTTACTAATATTATGACTAAAATTGTTAATATAATATTAAAAAATATTGTAGGTGTAGAGACCCGAATAATTTTAATTCTTGAAATATTTATTAAATGTCTAATTGAGAAAATTATGAATTAATTGGTGAATAATTGATTCGAGGACTATAGTGAAAGAATAGAAGTTTGAGGGGAGAATGTGTGATTTGTGTGATTTGAAGATGTTGGGGTATAAATAGGAGTGTTTGGGAGTATGGGATCATTTTCCCAAAAACCAAGCTCTCTGCTCTCTCTCTCCCTCCGCCGGTTCTCTCTCTCTCCTCTCCTCTCACTCAAAACTCCACAAAACCCACACCAAAAACCTTCAACCCTTGCTCTTCCAAGCTCAAATTTCGTGGGTCTAGCTCGGTGGAAGTTTATTCGGCTCGGTTTTGGAATATCACGAGATCTAGGGCTCGTTTGGCTCGGGGGAAGTTCATACGACTTTGAGGTAGGAACTTGCTACTTTTATGTGTAAATAGCTTGATATGGTGTGAAATCGTGCTTATAGTTGTTGTTGGTGTGTAGTCGAATTTCTGAAATCTGTAGAAAAATCTGCTCGAAACCTCTCCGTATCGATACGGGATTTTTGTCGTATCGATACATAATTAAAACAGAATGGACTTTGCTGATTTGCATCCTGTATCAATACAGTCATTATGGCCGTATCGATACCAGTGCCTTATGGGCAGTTTTGACTTCGCTGCTTCTACTTCGATTGTTTTGAACCCCGGACACTTCTAACACCCTTGTAACACCTCCTACTCTATCACAAGCTCATCCAATCGACTTCCCCTGATTTATTGGCGTATCCTTGTTCCATTGACCTCTCGTTAGTAGGATTTACTATAAGTTCATTTGAGTAAACCTCGTTGAAATGAGACTTATCGATTGATTGATTGTTTGCGAGTATTTGTGGTATCTCGGTGGTATTGTTGACATGATGTGAGATGTTGCATGCATGAGTGTGATTATGAGGGAGTCTTAGTTTACATGTTGGTTAAATAGAAAGTTGTTGAGTCGGGGTTGGTATAGGGAGTCTCGTAACGCAAGGGGTGGAAATACGGAGACTCTAGTGGACCTCGTAACGCAAGGGGTGGTACCACGATGGTCCGAGGTGTTAGGGTTCGCCGTAACGCAAGGGGTGGTAATACGGTGACTCACGGGATGTAGTACTGTAACGCAAGGGGTGGAAATACAGTTAGTGGAGGTTTGTGTTGACGAGTCTGATCGGGATTGTTAGAGTGAGTACACTGAACAGTGTCATACCCTCTCGTTGATCATTGATCATTGTCATGCTTGATTGAACCATGTCATCTCATTAGTTCCCTTTTGCACTTAGCATGTTATTTGCACTTAAGTCTAGTAAAGATTTTCCTACTGGGCTCGCATAGCTCAACCTAATCTTTCTTTTCAGGATTAAATGCTGGACAGTGATTTGCATGACTTGCATGCCTGGAAGCGAAAAGGATTTTTGGAAGCTAACTCTGATTTAGTTACATAGTCATCTTTGTGATAGACTTCCTTTTGATAAAGATGAGGTTGTAACTTAATGATTTGTCCGTATAAACAATTGTAATCTATTTGGGGCCGGAGTGCCAAAAGTGTTTACACTTTTGAGACTGGGACTTATTTGTAATGCTCTACAGTTGGGAACTATTGGGGGTATTTATTATCATATGCGAAGGATTTAATTCAAGAAAGTTTTATTTATTTATGCTAAAAATCCAGGTCGTGACAGTAGGTACTTAAATAGGGGTTCTCCTGTATATAGTTACTAATGTTCTAGTCTTGAAGGGTTTGAAAACTTATGTTGTCATCCTAAAATTTAAATAATACCCATATTACCCTTATAATATGATTTTTCCCAATTTTTCTTTAAACAAATTTGAATGGATGATATCCCATTATTATCTGGAAAAAAATGTTTGGTGGAAGTTCTATTTTCATTTGAAGTTGGATGTAGATAATTATTATCCCTTTATATAGACGGTAAATTTGTTTGGTATAGGTCTCACCATCCCAATTACTTCCCTTACTTCCCACTATCCCCATTGTTCAAAACCCTAAAAAGGAGGAGAGAGGAACGGAGAGAAGGACGAAGAAAAGGAACGGAAAGGGGAAATGGAAAAAGGGTTGCGAAGGAAAAGTCATTCGGGTAATCTCTGTTCAGCCATCTCATCGGCGTTTACAACCCGTCCTGGCAAAGTGAAGGAAAACCTAGACGCAAATCCCACATCGGAAGTTTTTTTTTTTTTTTATGTTGTTCTCGTGATTTTCGTCATGATTTGCGGCTGTGTTTCGATTTCACCATTTTTTGACATGATTTTGGTATATGTGTTTCAATTTCACTAGATTTTGTCATGTTTTATGCAATCTCTAAACCACATTCATGGCTTCTTCTTTTTTATGTTTTATGTTGTTCTTGCGATTTTTGTCATGACTTGCGACTGTGTTTCAATTTCACCATTTTTTGACATGATTTTGGTATATGTGTTTCGATTTCACCAGATTTTGTCATGTTTTGCAATCTCTAAACAACAGTCATGGTTTTTTTCTATTTTATCTTGTTCTCGCTATTTTTGTCATGACTTGCGGGTGTGTTTCGATTTCACCATTTTTTGACATGATTTCGGTATATGTATTTTGATTTTACTAGATTTTGTCATGTTTTCTGCAATCTCTAAACCACATTGATGGTTTTTTTTTTTTATGTTGTTCTCGCAATTTTTGTCATGACTTGCGGGTGCATTTTGATTTCACCAGATTTTGACTTGATTTCGGTATGTGTTTCAATTTAACCAGATTTTGTCATATTTTCTGCAGTATGGTCATTTCAGAAAATTTTGTCATGATTTCGGTATGTGTGTTTTGGAATCTCCAAAAAATTTTATGATTTTAATATGTGTGTTTTGATTTCTCCAATTTGTTTCATGATTTCGGTTTACAGCTTCTTTGCGGGTCAAAATGAAGATTGAGAGAATATATAGTTGTTTGCTATTCAATTGAATGATGTTTGCTATTTTTTATTGTTGATTCTGTTTGAAATAGAGAAATTGTAGAACTAGTCTTGTTTGAAAAGGTGGGGATGGGAAACGTAAATATAGGGAAATCAAAATAATAGGAATACACTATATATAGGGGTATAGTGGGTAATAATGAATTTTGAGGATAGAAACATAAGTATTTAAAACCTATAGGATGGACACCTAAATAAGTAGGGTAAAGAGGATGGCTAATTAATTTCTTCAAAATATTGTGTTACCCTGTTTTATAGGTTCTATTATTTAATATTTCCTAGTTGGTTTAGGTTTCTTGTCAATTTTCTTCTATCAAATATTATTAGCATTTATATAATTTACTAATTTAGTATACAAATCTATGAAAATCTAAATATTTTTTTGATTTGATCTAGTCAAAATTTAAATTTATTCTACATTGTCATGTGGAATTTTCTCAAAGCCCAAAATAATCATATATGAGCGTTGCAAATTGATGACCAAAAAACAAAATAATGTCATATACAATATTGTAATGTACTACAAAAGCTACACGATATATTGAGTACATTTCTAAATAAAAATACTTTTCATAAGACGAATAAAACACACTTAAATTAAGTTTACAAGAATGGAGTAAGCCAACCTTAGAGCTTCTTTTATTTATTTTGTTCTACAAATCATTCTTATATATCCCAATTCGTAAATTGTTGGAAAAAAAAATTGATAAAAATCTTTGAAATAGGCCATATAAGAGCATCTCCACTCCTTACTCAAATTTGAGTAAAAATCACTCAAAACACCACTCCACTCCTTACTCAAACTCATACCAAATTTGAGCTTTACTCAAATTTCTCCCCAAATTTGATTTGAACCAAATCCTTACTCAAATTTTGAAGGCTATTTTCTCCCCATCAAATTTACAACTATGCCATTAATAAAGCATTTACTCAAATTTATGCCTAAATTTGCATTTGCCCATTGGATTGCCTCATACCAAATCAAGTTTTTACCCAAATTTTTACTCAACTTTGGCTAAAAAATTGAGTAAGGAGTGGAGATGCTCTAATATAATAAATCGGGCCGGTAGTGTCCGCTTTTATTGTACTGTGTTTTCTTTTATGTATAAATCGAGTTTAATTCTGGTCAAAAAAATAGGGAAATTTTTAGGCCGGCCCCAAAAATTAGGTTCGGACCTAATTTAGTCCCGCATAATTATTTGTATTTTTTACTCCAACCATGACCCTGCCTTCCTCACGCGCATCAGCGCACGGAGGTGGAGAGCATCTAGTATAGGAAAATTATCCAGTGCTCCATGAGCATTAGTGCACCATTAAAACATTACTCCCTCCGTCCCTAAATAAGTGTCCGGCGCGCAAAACTAGGCCTTACAAAATATACATAGTTTTCATTAAAATTTTAAATTTTTTTTCACAATCTAATAAAACTCATTGCTATCTATTGATTTGTGAAAAAAATTTAATTTTTTTAACGAAACAAATGCATCTTTTGTGCTCCATGAGCATTAGTGCACCATTAAAACATTATTTAAATTTTAAAAAGTCATATCTTTTGTTGTAGATATTCATTTTTTAAAAAAATTACATTTTTGGAACCTACTCGACGATATCTACTGAACAAGATCCATATTGAATATGAAATTATGTAAGATTAAAAAAATACCTTTTGCTATAAGAACTCTCTATGAGAACTATTTCTATGAGAATTGTTTCTATGAGAATTGACTCTATGAGAATTGTCCCTATGAGAATTGTTTCTATGAGAATTTCTATGAGAACTATTTATATGAGAACTGTCTTTATGAGAACTATGAGAACTGTCTATGAGAACTGTTTCTATGAGACCTGTGTCTATGGGAACTTTGTCTATGAAAACTAGGGATGGCAATTCGAACCGAACCGATTACCGAAATTATCCCCGAACCATAACCAAAAATTTTCCCGTGGGTACGAGTATGGTTGGCATAGAGGATACCCGAACGGGTTTCAGTTCGGTTCGGTTCTAGTTCAGCCGATACCTGACCCGAACCCCGAACCAGAACCCCGAACCGAAGTAGTAGTAAATTACAAAAATACCCCTGCTTATATACGTAACCCATACGTTTTAGGGTTTTCCAAAACTCCAGTCTAATTTTCACTTCTCAAACCTCGGTGAGGGAGGCGGCGATTTCCATTTCAGATCTGATCTCTCTCTCTCTCTCTCTCTCACTTGTTATTCTTTGAATCGAACAGGTTTCCAGTCCAGTCGACCGTCTCTGATTCGGAAAAATTTCTTTACGTCGAACAGTTGATTCAAGAAACCCATATTAGTTGATTCAGATTGGTTCAAGACCCTCCATTTCTCTGAGGTAATCTTTCTCTCCCTCTCTCTCATCAGTTTACAACTCCGATCCAAGACTGGAACAACTGGAGCTCTTACCTCGAGCCCACACGGCCACACCCAGCTAAGGGTCATCATCGGGCCGGGCCGGCCCAGCCCGCCAAGTCAATGCCCAAGCCCGCCCACGGGCCGGGCTGACCGGGCTTTTTCTTTTTTCGGGCCGGGCTACCTACCATAAATTGAAGCCCAAGCCCGGCCCACGGGCTACTCAATTGACGGGCCGGCGGGCCAAAAGCCAGGCGGGCCAACGGGCAGGCTTAAATTTCCTTGGGTAGAAACTAAACCAAGGAAAAAAAAAAAGGATTTTGTGGGATTTGGGGCTAATGTGTGGGCCCGTAGGCGGGTACCACGGGCGGGCTTACGGGTCAGGCCTACGGGCGGGCCGAGTAAAAATTCATAGGCCCAAGCCCGCCCATTACAAACTACGGGCTGGGCTAGCCCGCCCGTTGGACGGGCCCGGGCCGGGCAGGCTTTGGACGGGCCGCGGGCCGACGGGCCAAATGATGACCCTTACACCCAGCCGGAACACCCAGCCGGAAATAAGTGTTTTTTTCTTCCTTGTTTGATTTTTTCTTCCTTGTGTAGACATCACAATTTGGCTCAATGATTATTTCAAATCCCACCTTGGGGACCATCCCAATGATGAATAGGATATGTGGTTGTTGTGGTTGACTTCATAAAAGCCTTAGGAACTTTGAGGAACCCTTAAGGGATTAAGGAACACTTTGGAACAGGTGATAGGAGTGTCAAACGACACTTAAAGTGGATAGAAATGTGTTGACACGTATTTTAGCCTTGGTAGCATCGTCGATCTTCAATTAAGTCTACTTTCAGCCCATCTTTCATAAATTAAACTTCTTTATTTTTGTGGTTGGATTCCACCATCTTGTAGTACTTTCAAAACCCTCTTTATTGATATATAATAAGCCTTAAACCAATTTGAGACGAGGGAGATACGAGAATTTTACCAAAACAATCCATTTTCTGACCCACTAAGGGTAAAATCGTCATATTTTTTGATGTACTAAATATATTTGATCCAAACCACTTGGGTTAGAAAATAGACTCAACAAGCTTTCCAACGGTCCAAAGAACACGTAAAACCGAGTTCAGAAATGTCTGAAGCGAGCCCGCAAAGTTTGGCCTTTTGCTGGAAAATCCTTTTCGCGACCGCGAAATCCTTTTTTCGGCCGTGAAATCCTTTGGGTGGCCGGCAGACCGATGTTTTCCAGATTCTGGAATGTTCAGCAGCTTTTCAATCCATTCGCCCAAACCTTAGCAGACACGAACCATTACTTCAGGGCTACGAATGCACTTACCATAGATGCCTTGAAGCCCTAAACTTCCTTATCAATTGGATTAATCTCGTCCGTTTGATCGGTCCTTCAAAACCCTATAAATAGGGGTCCTCTAGAGCTCCGAAATAGACATCTCTCTACTCCATGATCCACCCCCAAACTCTACAGAAATCATCTCCTATTAATACTTTACAAAAGCCCTAACCTCCAGTGAGTAGCCACGTGCAAGAGTAAAAACCCCCAAAGAACTCACTTTGTTCTAGGGTTTTGTGAAGTTGACCACCACAATCAACCACTATTATCTATAATCAATCGCAATCCAAGCAATCAATCTCTGAGGGATCAAGGTGGTGAGGCCCAAGGGCCCATGGTTTGATTTAATTTCCATCTCTTGCTTTTAATTAGTTTTTCTATTAACTGTTCGTATTCTGGTGTGAGGAAGAACACCGGCTGGGACTTTGTTTCCGTGGCTAGTACATCAATCCATCGGGATCCCACGGTCGTGAAATCTATTCACCGGCCGTGGAATCCATTTGCTGGAAGAGTTTTCCGTTTTGTTTATTCTGATGCATGTGATTTACTTACTCGTCCTGATTCACCTTATTACCTGTTTAAAGGCTTAAATAACCGGTTTATTTGTATGGAATTAAATAAAGCAGATATCGGTCTTATGTTGAACGATTATGGGCCAGTCTTACGACTGCGTGAAGAGGGGTGCCTAACACCTTCCTCTTATCATACTTTTGGCTCCCGTACCCAGAATCTCGATCTGTTTTTCCTAGTTTTTATAAATTAGGTGGCGACTCTATTTTGATGATGACCGCTATCGTGTGAAGATATTTCTAGCCATGGAAATATCCACGATCTTGGTCTATGAAGTGGAAACAAACAAACATGATCATCTGTATGGCGATGCCCCGTTTGGGAGGTATCTACACCTTGTCTGACGAATTTACCCAAAAAAAAACAGTTTAGATTCGAGAGGGTCTTTGTGAGACCCGTACTTTATCTTTCCTCCATTTAGCGATTAATAATGGGGATTGATATTATTGGTGTGAGATCTGAGTCTTTATTTTATCCTCGTGAGTTGCACTTCATTTGATTTCAGTATATGTTTCGGAAGAGCCATGTGTAGGTTTTACATGGGATTTGGTTCACTTAATTTTACTTAATGTATTTTGAGAATGATTATTGGTATTATCAATTTCTCTTTTTTTTCTCAGGGGACTGATATTGTATCAGCTGATATTTAATTTGGGTTTTACGATTCGGTGGGCATTCTAGTTTTTTTTGTTTTTTGAAATGATAAAAATCATGCATATCTGAGAGGGTGGAGTTCCGCTTTGGACTTAAAATGAATTCTCTAAGGTAGATGTTGTATAAGTATTTTCTGATACACTCCTAGGCTTTGCAGGGACCTTAATATGTGGAGGTTGTGGACGAGATTTCGACGACACGTTGGGTATTGAATTAATGAACAGATAGTGGTTTTGTTTTTTTTTTTTAAAGAAGATGATCATATTTGCAAATGGGTATGAGTATGAGTGTTGCTTCCTTTTTCATGTTGGACTACTTGGTGCTTCCTTTTTCATGATGTGGGACAGGTCGTACATTTTAATTTTCACATTGTGGTGTTTGAGGTTTCGGGTCGTTATAGTCTTACATTCTTGATACGCCTAACTTTTGATTTTAATCATAAAAATTCTTGTGTTTACGCACTTACTGATGGATTTCGTTCGATGTGTGCATATGGGATAGTGTACTGGGATAGCTTTTGTGGTAGCTATTTTCGATCCAGCAAGTGCCCTTCCAACATTCCAGAATCCATTCTCTCTCTCGCTCTCGAAAGGTGAACAGTGACTCATTGACTACCCAATCTCTAGTAGTTTATGTGTTAGTAGCTCGTATTTAGCTTGGTGGATACCTCTAACCTGGTTTTATGCCAAACCTGAGATGTAACGAAGGCAGGCTAAATATTGAGCTTGTTTTTAGTTAGTATAGGTAGTTTTATTTGATTGCATTGCTTAGCCGAGGTGGTGGCATAACCCCTCGCATATTCTGTTTGCTGAGTTGAGGTGGCGGCCTAGCCCCTCCAGTCTGTTAGTTTGTTGTTAGTTTGTTAGCTGTTTATTTGATTGCATTGCATGAGCGATAATTTTTTGCACTATAAGAAACATGTCCTTGGACTGGGAGGCAACCAAAAATTGAAATTGCTGATATATTCAATTGTTGTGGACTACAATACTGGCGTGCCTTGATGAGAATCTATACTGGGATAGCTTTGGAAGCTTTATATGTTCAATCATTTGGTGTTTTCTTAGGATTAAAGATGTTTGAATCACCTGTCGGTTCGAGTGCTCATTCAACAAATTGTGGGCAGCATGCCCTGGAAATCCCGGTTTCCAAAAATGCAAGGGCCCGGATCGAGGGAGCGCGAGCGCAGGTGGCAAGCGCTCGAAAATACAGAGTCGCCACTTGAGTTTTTGAGGGTCCGACACTCAAGGAACCGTATTTCGAAGCACCTGCCGCGCTTTGTTTGAAAAAGTGAAGGAAACCAGTCCGTCATAACCATATCTGGGTTCGGGAGCCAGGTTACGAGAGGGGAAGGGTTTTATGGCACCCCTCTTGCCCAATCCGGAGATCGGTCTCTACTTAGGCATTTTGAAAACGTTGCGATTCTTCTTTTATTAATCAATTTTAGCCAATTAGGGCGGGGGAACAGTTAATCGGGGATTAAAACTGTAACATGTTTGCAGGATGATAGATGGCATGGACGAGTAGCATGATGAATAATAAACGGAATGATCTTGAAACAGCGATCAGATGCCAAAACCAGGCTCGGGGCAGATTTGCCCTGCACGATGATCAACTTGCATGCCTGAACAGATCTGCATGCAAGTCAATCATCGCGCGAGACACTCTGACTCTCGCGCGAGGGTTGTCATCTCACCACAGTCCCAATCTCAAACCCTTCGGGCTCTGGAAGGACAGTGCACACCCAGGACAAACCAAGCAGTGTATTGGAAGACTGCAAAATGCTAATTATTACACAATACTCAAAAAGAGCCAAATAAGATGAAACACAACCCCTAAACAAAGTGGGGGTATCAAAACAGAGGCCAAGGGCCAAGTTGCCCATGCAAGGGCCATTCATGGAAATCAGAGAACTGTCGCGCGACAGAGAGTAAACCTCGCGCGACACTCCTGACTGACTTCCAGGAATTGCTTTACATGCTTGGGGTCCTGAGACAGATTCAGGGGATCCCAAGGGCATTCCAAACTGAACAGAAATGAATATTGAGATGTAAAACTAGCAATTTAAGCTCTAAGAAAAGCAGTAAACTGATTATTAGCATGCTTAACAGTGATCCATAATAATCATTAAGACAATAAAACAGGAAAGAACCAACATCCCTTCCCCACGAGAACCATCGCGCGATGCTTGAGACAAGCGCGCGCGTGACTGGGTCCGTCGCGCGAGGGTATGTTGGTCGCACGGTTTTTGAAACCTTGCCTTTAGGGCCAGGACTGGTATTGATTACCAGCCTTGACCCTGCCAGCCCCCCTCAGAGATCAGAACAGAGAGCAGAACAAAGGTAAGATATACCTTTGAATTTTGAGGTTTGAAAAGTGTTTGAGCTTTGAGTTTGAGGTTGGGTTTGAGGTTTGAATTTGAGGTTGAGTTTGAGGTTGAGTGGAAGAACAAACTATGTTCTTAGGGTGCTAGATTGGAAACCAAATGTTGCACTTGCGAATGGAGGAGAGATGAACAAAGGGCTAGGGTTAGAACCTTTTGTGCTTTCAATTTTTGGAACCCTTTGAAAGAGAAACAAAGGGGGCTCTTATAGGCTTAGCACCTTCCACTAATGGAAAGGCAGGTCTGGTCCAAAGAATGGAGGTCAGCCAGCCACGAGGCTGGCTGAGGGTTACTTGGTAATTAAGCTGCCCAGCTGAATAAAGGTGATGGGGACAGGTTATGACCGTCGCGCGACGGTTCCAAACTGTCGCGCGATAATGATCCCTGGCGCGCTGGTCAATGCTCCGGTTGACCGTCGCGCGATGGTTCCAAACTGTCGCGCGATGGCACACATCAATAGGGTTTTTGGCTTTTGGAAGTGGCTTAAGACTGGGTTAGGTTCAAGGGTTTTGCAAACACTCAAAGCTCAAACACTCGACATTCCCGGGGTGTTCTTGATCCATTTCATCATTGGGGAATCAAATACCGTAAGTAAACTAATCTGGAAGCCCAGATTGGGGTGTCTACAGTAGCCCCCCTTTGATGGCACTTGGAGCACCATTGAATTGGTACAAGTAACGTCAAAGGTTTCTAGACACCCCTCAAGGCAATCCAGAGCAGAACATACTAGCAAAGTAGACAAGCATACTTACAGAACCTGATTGGTTGAATGGACGGACGGACCGTCGCTTGTTGATTGAATTTGGACAGGACAGGCTGTCGCTGCAGATGTTGACGGGACCGGCCGTCGTTGCTGGGGATCAAGCTATCCTCGGCACAAAGTATTCCAACAAACACGGGTAGGTCGTGTCAGGCAGGTTGAATTCCATCTGTAGGGAATCAGAGCCAATCTCCTTATCAAAGACCATCCGAGACAGAGCAATAAGCCTGCTGGAAGATGCACTTGCGGCTAGACTGAGGGTGATTGTCGTTCGGGACAGGCCAAGACGGACTCTCCTGGGGAACAATCAGTTGCGGATGAACGGACCATCGAACGATGTTCTGGTCGTTGTTTGTGGATTTGACAGGACAGGCTGTCGTTGAAAGCGGACGGGGAGATCATTGTGCTGAGTGATCAAGCCGTTGGGGGAATTGACAGGATCAGCTATGAGTGATCAAGCTGTTGGAGAAATTGGATGGGAGGATCATCGGTATAAATGATCAAACTGTTGAAGCTGGATGGGAGGATCAGCAGTATAAAGATCAAACCGTTGAAGCTGGATGGGAGGATCAGCGGTATAAATGATCAAACCCGTTGAAGCTGGATGGGAGGATCATCGGTATAAATGATCAAACTGTTGAAGCCTGGATGAGAGGATCATCAGTATAAATGATCAAACTGTTGAAGCCTGGATGGGAGGATCTTCAGTTTAAATGATCAAACTGTTGAAGCCTGGATGGGAGGATCAGCAGTATAAATGATCAAACTGTTGAAGCCTGGATGGGAGGATCTTCAGTATAAATGATCAAACTGTTGAAGCCTGGATGGGAGGATCATCAGTATAAATGATCAAACTGTTGAAGCCTGGATGGGAGGATCTTCAGTATAAATGATCAAACCGTTGAAGCCTGGATGGGAGGATCAACAGTATAAATGATCAAACTGTTGAAGCCTGGACAGGACCGGCTGTCGTTGATTTGAATTGGCGGATCGCTATAAAAAGTGACCGAGCCATTGAGGTTGGACAGGACCGGCTGTCGTTGTGTTGATCCAAGTAGCACAAACAGTGACCGAGCCATTGTGGTTGGACAGGACCGGCTGTCGTTGATAGAGACGGCGGATCACTATAAAAAGTGACCGAGCCATTGAGGATTGGACAGAACCGGCTGTCGTTGATTTGATCCAAGTAGCATAAAAAGTGACCGAGCCATTGGGGTTGGACAGGACCGGCTGTCGTTGATTTGAGACGGCGGATCACTATAAAAAGTGATCGAGCCATTGGGGTTTGGACAGGACCGGCTGTCGTTGATAGAGACGGCGGATCACTATAAAAAGTGATCGAGCCATTGGGGTTGGACAGGACCGGCTGTCGTTGATAGAGACGGCGGATCACTATAAAAAGTGACCGAGCCATTGAGGATTGGACAGGACCGGCTGTCGTTGATTTGAAATGGCGGATCGCTATAAAAAGTGATCGAGCCGTTGAGGTTGGACAGGACCGGCTGTCGTTGATTTGAAATGGCGGATCGCTATAAAAAGTGATCGAGCCGTTGAGGTTGGACAGGACCGGCTGTCGTTGATTTGAAATGGCGGATCGCTATAAAAAGTGATCGAGCCGTTGAGGTTGGACAGGACCGGCTGTCGTTGACGGAGACGGCGGATCGCTATAAAAAGTGACCGAGCCATTGGAAATTGGACAGAACCGGCTGTCGTTGACGGAGACGGCGGATCGCTATAAAAAGTGACCGAGCCATTGAGGTTGGACAGGACCGGCTGTCGTTGACGGAGACGGCGGATCGCTATAAAAAGTGACCGAGCCATTGAGGTTGGACAGGACCGGCTGTCGTTGACGGAGACGGCGGATCGCTATAAAAAGTGACCGAGCCATTGAGGTTGGACAGGACCGGCTGTCGTTGATAGAGACGGCGGATCACTATAAAAAGTGACCGAGCCATTGAGGATTGGACAGGACCGGCTGTCGTTGACGGAGACGGCGGATCGCTATAAAAAGTGACCGAGCCATTGAGGTTGGACAGGACCGGCTGTCGTTGATAGAGACGGCGGATCACTATAAAAAGTGACCGAGCCATTGAGGTTGGACAGGACCGGCTGTCGTTGATAGAGACGGCGGATCACTATAAAAAGTGACCGAGCCATTGAGGATTGGACAGGACCGGCTGTCGTTGATTTGATCCAAGTAGCATAAACAGTGGATAGCATGGATAGAAGCAAGGCGGACTGCAGCTGGGGAGAAATTGATGATAACTGCTGAGCTGTTTACTTGCTGCCTTCGATACCGGGCAGGATTGCTTTGTCGTTTTGATGGATTTTTCCTTTGTTCAACATTTGATATACACACAATATGCAATGACATGTATAACATATTGAAAATGCAGATGCAAACTTAGGGCGACTCCTAGAAGGACAACGACGCCTAAGGACTACCACTGAGCCTCATCACCATACTGTCTGTGGTTCTGAGATATGCACCCAGATAGAAAGATGCTGAACGGGCTGGCGTGCCCCAATTGACGTTTAAGCAATGGAATTGGGCCTGCGTGCCCCCCTCTTCGATGCTTGGGTGGATGTGCCCCAGAGATGCCTTGCTTGGCCTTGGGCTGACATGCCCTTTCTGCTTCAAGAGATTCCGCTGCTTGCGGATTATGGATACTAAGGTAGCAATGCAACAATTGCGTTTTCCAGTTTATTGACTCTCTTTTTGCAAGTGTTGAAGAGAACGCAAAAACTAACCACTAATATCTAATTTGCATTGACAAGTGCTTTGAATCGACACAGAGACATGTGCACATATGTACAGACTCGTCTAGCTCGAATGAAAAGGGGGTAAGAGCCCCAGGGTACAATGCGAACCCTCAGACACATAGAATATGATGAAATTTTGGGCATTAATGTGCCAAAACTCACAATATTCCTGAACAGGTGAAACTGACACTTATGAAAAGTGGAAAAGGTACAAAGACCTGTACAAACAAAATTGAGAAAAGCATCCCAACATGACAGTTGAAAAACTGGAAAAATGTCACAAAGATGGACATAAGACGGACATAAGACGCAACTGATGACTCGTATAGGCCCGGACTGAAACCGACACCCCCGTGCAGTCACATTAAGTCCATATGACTTGCACAGCATGACAAGACTTGACAAAAGCCCCTGGAACAACATTTGAGGGTAGTAGCTAACTGCTACTGTCTGCTGCAAGAAAAGTGCGCAGGTTTGAGACCAACGCGCTGCGGTAGCTTACACCAGACTTCGCTGAACTTAGAATAAACTGTGAGCCTGTTAAGGCCTCTAGCATTTCGTTCTGTTTTTGATGCTTCAATTATTTTTAAGACTTATGCCCAGTCTGTAAATTGAAGAAGCAGTTTGGTAATAAAATTGAAAGACGAAGGTTTTCCCCCTTCTGGTTCCTCCAAAGCAGCTTGATCTGATCCTCTATCCTCTTCGACCTTTGATGTGTACCAAAATGTCAACCATGGATCCAATTGATAGATTGTGACCGAGTCTCAAAGAGAGACCGCCTACGTATCCCAAGCTAGGGAATCAGGTCAAAACGTAGTTCAGGCCACGGTTCGACAGAGTATGACCGAGTCCCAAAGAGAGACTGCCTACGTATCCCAAGCTAGGGAATCAGGTCAAAACGTAGTTCAGGCCAAGGGTTAACTCTCGAGTATTTACCTCTCCTTTTGCACTCTAACTTTTGCCTAGTACCGCCCATGCGGGTCTTCGGTCTAGCGAGCTTTTGAATATTGCCTATTCATTTTTGCCTAAACCTCCTTCATAGGTTTTGGTCTAGCATGCTGCTCTAACTTTTGCTTGGAACTGCCCACCCTTGGGGTTTTCAGCCCAACGAGCTTCTCTCAGGGAAAAGTTGCTTTTGAATTGATCCAGATCGACCATGGGTATTGAATTTGTTGCTGTCGAGGTCGAAGACCTTTGGTTGTAGCCTCAGATAAATGGCTTTGATGACGCAGGGTCAAGAGTGCTTCGGTTGGAAATGCCTTGCTCCGGGCCGTTGTGTACATTTTCTCATTTGTGCTTGGCGGAATGCCACTATCATTGCTTTGAACATGGTACAAGGCCCGGAGGCTTCTGCTTTCTGGATTGGCACCCGATAACAGGGGATTTGATGCTCCTTTGACTCAGGATCAACGCGAGGCGTGACTTGATGAGACCATGCCAAGACGTCTATGAATTCTTCGAGCCTGTCTGACCGGGCACAATGCTCCTCTGGGGGCGGCTTTGAATCAATTGAACCTTTTGGGAGGTTATACTTGTCTTTCAAGTTTATTTGAAATTACTTCTTCTTTTAATAGGCTGAGCATGCCTTTCGTCTTCCCTTTCGGCGAGGGAACACATTTCCTTAGGAATGATCCCATTGAAATCTATCCCTTCGTCGTCAGGGTCGACACAGTTTATATAAAAGCCAGCGAAGCATGTAGAAGCAAGATGATGCATATCATAAAAACCCTCGGGGTTGCCAAGTACAGCAGACTCGAAACTCGAAACAAAAGCTACGACGTGGAGGGCCAAGAGGCACAACCTCCGACTCAGAGCTAGACTTAGACAAACGCAAAAGACTCTGTGTCAGACTCAGACAAGACGCCAATGCAAACTAGACGCGGTTTTGAAAATGCAATTGTTAAAAAGCTACCCATAACTTCCACAAAAGAGGTAGGATTCAGCAGGTGTTAGGCCCAAGCAACTTCGGCTTCCTCAGCTTCTTCGACCAAACCTACTCGGTGCTCTTTTGATCAATGGACCTCAGCTGGTCAGTCCACTCCTTTGCAAGTCCCTCATCACTGTCAAACCAGATGTTGGCAGTGAAAACCTCGGTTGCCCCACCTACAGCCATCATGTTAACCTTCGGTTCAGACGGGATGGATACGATGGGTTTGGGTTGATTTGCTGGGACGATATGGTGGCTAGGGTTGAATATGGTGGAGCTCGGGTTGATTTGAGTGGAGGTGATAGATACCTGACCAACCAGAGGGTCAGACTCGTGCTGAGGCAAGGAGTCGGAAATGACATCGGGCTTTGGTGGAACTTGAATCGTGCCATCGTCAATAAGATCTTGAATCTCGTGTCGGAGACGCAAGCAGCTATCAGTGAGATGGCCAGGCATTTGGTGGAAGGCACAGAAATGGTTGGTATTGTAGTTGGCTGGAAAGACTTTGGGCGGAGAAGTTGGGGTCAAAAGTTTGAGGTGCCCAGACTTGACGAGTTTCTCCATTACTGCAGATAGAGATACCTCTAAGACAGAGAAACTCCAGGGTTGTGTTCGAGATCGGAGGCTTTGAGCGCTTCGAATTTGGTTGATATCGGCTGTTGATGGAGGTGGAGTTGTGATGACACCACAATCGACAAGATCTTGAACGGCATGTCGAAGCCGAAAACAGGCATTGGTAGAATGGCCAGGCATTTGATGGTAGGTGCAATAGAGGTTATGCTTGAAATTGGGTGATGGATTTTTGGGTAGAGGAGTCGGATCGAGGGGCTTGATGGAACCAGCATCGAGCAGTTTCTCATAAATTGAGGCTAAAGGCGTAGAGAAGCATGAGAAAGTCCTTGGTGGGTTCCGACGAGTGAACTGAGAATCCGAAGCGGAACCCTTGTCTGCTTTGCAGTTTGCCTCATCAACAGGATGCATTCTTTTGCCTTCAGGACTGAATTCATCACTAAGCATGTCCTCCCCTTTGGCAAAGGCTTTGAACAAGGAATCAGCATCCTCCTTCGAATGAGTCCTGGCCTCATGAAACTCAGCCAGGTCTTTGAACATGTCTCCTGAGCACAGCTTGATTCCAACTGTTGGAGGGTGGTAGGCTTGAGAAGGTTCTTTGACCAGTCCCATATCTGGTTGCGAGGCTGTGGAGGAAACAAGGCCAACGAGTCCCTGGACCATAATCATCTGTTTGTCCATCTTGTGACCCAATTCTTCTACAGCTTTCCTGAGCTCAGCCAGCTCCATTTGTACTGCCATTCCGAATTGATGAGCGAGGTAGGTGATATGACCTTGGAAGCAAAGGTGTAATAGCCCTGGCAGACTCTTCTAAGCAGGTTTGGCTCTTTTTTTTTTCGGTACTTTCCGATGATGCAATGGCCCGAAGCTTTGACAGTAAAGTAATGAAAGCTCAGTGACACCCTTTCAGCAATTTATTGAAAGAATTGAAAGAACGAAAATGCAAAGATCATCGTTGTCAGTGTCCTCCTAGACTCTAGAACTAGAGACAAGTCTGTCTCATGATGCTCGGACGCTGCCAGAATCCTCGGATTTTTTTTTTTCGAGGGTTTATCCTTTGAAAAGATCAAACTGATCCTAAGAGATGTCAAAACAGACTAAATCTTTGGCTAGTCCCTTTTGAAGATTCAACTTTGAATTAGAAACAACTCGGTATTGATGGCGTGATACCTTTACCGGGGTGGCGTGAGCGACAATGCGCTTTAGCCGAGGCGGTGTACGTGCGAAGCACGATAACCAAAATGACATCAATATCACGACATCAATACTTCGCGGTTCCTTATGTTCGGTTGAATCCTCAACCGGGCATGAGCCAAGGATTTAGTAAGGTTTGATTTCCCAAAGTCTCGCTGATCTAAGGACTTTTGAGAAATTAACAACGTGCACCATCAAGATGCACGACTCTTCATCGGGCTATAACAGCGTCCTAATAAGCATAAGACAGACTCGAAAGCGAGACAACCTAGAAGCCGCCCTAAACATGCTCCTACGCAGAACAGAATTTATGCATGCACAGTTCCAGAGACAAGTTTGCCTCACAAGTTTCAGACGTTGCCGGAATCCTCAGAATTCTTTTCGGCGATGTGTCCCTGAGTAGATCGACAGATCCTAAAAGATGTCAAAATAGACTAAATCTTTGGCTAGTCCCTTTTGAAGATTCAACTTTGAATTTGGAACAACTCGGTGTTGATGTCATGGCACCTTAACCTTGAACACGGCGGTGTATAGTGACAATGCACTTCAACCTGGGTGGCGCCAGCGACACGACATCACTACTTTGTTGTTCCATATTGTCGGTTGAATCTTTAAACGGGCATGAGCCAAGGATGTAGTAAATTTTGATTTCTCAAAGTCTCATTGAACTAAGGACTTTGCGATTGATAACGAACATTCAACAGAATGAACGACTCCTCATCGGGCCCAACAACGTCTTAGACAGCGCAAGACAAACTCGAAAGACAAAACAACCTTAAGCATGCTCCTATGCAAAACAGTGCATGCGATAGGGAAAGCAGTAACACATAGGCAGTTACGGGGTTAGATGCAAATAGATCTTACCCTGTGGGTACCTGTCCTAGTTTGGAGAGTTCTAGTGCTCTGTATATGCAATAGGCCGGTTTTGGTTCGTAACGGGTTCCTCGGACTAGGGCCACAGATATACCTCCCGTTACCCGCGTTTTTCGCAAAATAACAGTCGAACGGTAGCATGACCCATCATCGTCGAAGGTTGTCGGTCATTCGGGCGCCCCGGGCTCCGGTAAACCGTGCCGGATTGCCAAAACGTTCCGACGAGGCTTTTCCCACATCGATGCAAATGAGATGCTAGAATTGATTAAGAGAAGAAGAATCGCAAAATCGCAAAATGCCTTTTCAAATTTGGCTCACTTTATTTAGTCCATCTTTAGAGGAAACTACGCAAGCGAACAATCGGAAAAGCCCCAGATTAGAATGGCCGGACACGAGGTCCTGTTAAATCACCATTCCAACCTTCGGCAGCGCGAAGCTCACCGTTTTGACAGACTTTTAAGGGATTGTTCCCAAGTGTATTAAACTCTAAGTATAGATCAATATTAGTTCGATTGTCCCCAGCAGAGTCACCACGGTGGCATGCCCTGAAATCCCGGTTTCCAAAAATGCAAGGGCCGGATCGAGGGAGCGCGAGCGCAGTGGCAAGCGCTCGAAAATACAGAGTCGCCACTTGAGTTTTGAGGTCCGACACTCAAGGAACCGTATTTCAAGCACCTGCCGCGCTTTGTTTGAAAAAGTGAAGGAAACCGATCCGTCATAACCATATCTGGGTTCGGGAGCCAGTTACGAGAGGAAGGGTTTTATGGCACCCTCTCGCCCAATCCGAGATCGGTCTCTACTTAGGCATTTTGAAAACGTTGCGATTCTTCTTTTATTAATCAATTTTAGCCAATTAGGGCGGGGAACAGTTAATCGGGGATTAAGACTGTAACACGTTTTGCAAGATGATAGATGGCATGGACGAGTAGCATGATGAATAATAAACGGAATGATCTTGAAACAGCGATCAGATGCCAAAACCAGGCTCGGGGCAGATTTGCCCTGCACGATGATCAACTTGCATGCCTGAACGATCTGCATGCAAGTCAATCATCGCGCGAGACACTCTGACTCTCGCGCGAGGGTTGTCATCTCACCACAGTCCCAAAATCATCCCCTTCTGGGCTCTGGAAGGACCAGTGCACACCCAGGAAGCAAACCAAGCAGTTTATTGGAAGACTGTAAAATGCTAATTATTACACAATACTCCAAGCAGGAGCCAAATAAGATGAAACACAACCCCTAAACAGTGGGGGTATCAAAACAGAGGCCAAGGGCCAAGTTGCCCATGCAAGGGCCATTCATGGAAATCAGAGAACTGTCGCGCGACAGAGAGTAAACCTCGCGCGACACTCCCGACTGACTTCCAGGAATTGCTTTACATGCTTGGGGTCCTGAGACAGATTCAGGGGATCCCAAGGGCATTCCAAACTGAACAGAAATGAATATTGAGATGTAAAACTAGCAATTTAAGCTCTAAGAAAAGCAGTAAACTGATTATTAGCATGCTTAACAGTGATCCATAATAATCATTAAGACAATAAAACAGGAAAGAACCAACATCCCTTCCCCACGAGAACCATCGCGCGATGCTTGAGACAAACGCGCGCGTGACTGGGTCCGTCGCGCGAGGGTATGTTGGTTGCACGGTTTTTGAAACCTTGCCAGCTTTAGGGCCAGGACTGGTATTGATTACCAGCCTTGACCCTGCCAGCCCCCCTCAGAGATCAGAACAGAGAGCAGAACAAAGGTAAGATATACCTTTGAATTTTGAGGTTTGAAAAGTGTTTGAGCTTTGAGTTTGAGGTTGGGTTTGAGGTTTGAATTTGAGGTTGAGTTTGAGGTTGAGTGGAAGAACAAACTATGTTCTTAGGGTGCTAGATTGGAAACCAAATGTTGCACTTGCTAATGGAGGAGAGATGAACAAAGGGCTAGGGTTAGAACCTTTTGTGCTTTCAATTTTTGGAACCCTTTGAAAGAGAAACAAAGGGGGCTCTTATAGGCTTAGCACCTTCCACTAATGGAAAGGCAGGTCTGGTCCAAAGAATGGAGGTCAGCCAGCCACGAGGCTGGCTGAGGGTTACTTGGTAATTAAGCTGCCCAGCTGAATAAAGGTGATGGGGACAGGTTATGACCGTCGCGCGACGGTTCCAAACTGTCGCGCGATAATGATCCCTGGCGCGCTGGTCAATGCTCCGGTTGACCGTCGCGCGATGGTTCCAAACTGTCGCGCGATGGCACACATCAATAGGGTTTTTGGCTTTTGGAAGTGGCTTAAGACTGGGTTAGGTTCAAGGGTTTTGCAAACACTCAAAGCTCAAACACTCGACATTCCCGGGGTGTTCTTGATCCATTTCATCATTGGGGAATCAAATACCGTAAGTAAACTAATCTGGAAGCCCAGATTGGGGTGTCTACACAAATCCGATTGATGCTTCTGGTCCTTCTGGACCATCACAACCAACTAGTAGCCTCTTACAATTAGATTCCCCTCTCAACAACCATACAAGTGAAAATGCGGGTGAAGAAGTCAAAATACTATCAGATAAAGTTTCTGATGACGATGATAATAAAAAGCTAAGGAGTCCTTATTGGGCTCACTATAATAGGGTGAAAATTGCGGGGGTTTACAAGGCCATTTGTAAGTATTGTGGAGCCAAAATAAATGGAGAAACAAATAATGGAACCTCACATTTATCACAACACTATATTTGGAAACACCAAAAGAAGGATACCATGAGGCAGCAAGTTCTAACAAACAATTTCATGAACAAAGACCGTCCTCCACTACTAACTTCATATAGCTTTGATCATGGTACGACACGGAAAGAACTTGCAAATGCCATAATCATGCATGAGTATCCTCTTTCAATTGTGGATCATGTTGGATTTAAGAGGTATTCTAATGCACTTCAACCTTTATTTAAGGTGCCGTGTAGAAACACAATGAAGAGTGAAATATTTAAGATTTATGAGCACCATAAGGGGAAGATATTGAGTTTGGTGGTGAGTAATGCAAGTAGATTGGCTATCACAATGGATATGTGGACTTCGAGTAATCAAAAGAAAGGCTTCATGGCTATCACAGCACACTTTATTGACGATTCTTGGACTTTGCAAAGTCGCATTTTGAGGTATTTCTAACTAACATCGTTATCTTTATTCCTTTATTCAATGTAAATTTTTATTTTTTCATTTTTAATTAAATATCAATATTGCATGTTAGGTTCAGATATATGCCATGTCAACATACAAAAGATGTTCTATGTGAACAATTGTTGAATTGTTTGATGGATTGGAACATTGATAAGAAGATTTCAAGCATAACGGTTGATAATTGCTCTACCAATGATGTTATGATTGATCTTTTGTGGGACAAACTTGATAGTACATTACTCATGTTGGGTGGGAATTTGTTTCATATGCATTGTTGTGCACACATTCTTAATCTTATTGTTAAAGATGGGTTGGATGTTATCAAAATGGGTATTGAGAAAATCCGAGATAGCGTAGCTTATTGAACAGGGTCACAAAAAAGAGAGGAAAATTTTGAAGAAACAGTTCGTCAATTGAATGTGGTAGTACTAAGAAATTAGGACTTGATTGTGCGACTAGGTAGAATTTAACATTCTTGATGCTTCAAACAACCCTACTTTATAAGAATGTGTTCATTCGCTTAAGCAAACGGGATGCTCAATATCAGTCCTTACCGAGTGAACGTGAGTGGGGGTTTGCTAAAGATGTTTGTCAGAAGCTGAATTTTTTTTTAAGGTGACAGAGTTGTTTTCTGGAACTAAATACCCCACTATTGATCAATATTTTCCAAATATATGTGAGATTAGACTTGAATTGAGAGATTGGCTCCATTATGAGAATCAGGTGATTAGGAAAATGGCCAAAAGAATGGTGGAAAATTTTGACAAGTATTGGTCTGTGGTACATAGTGTTGTTGGGGTTTCTACTGTGTTGGATCCTAGGTACAAGATCAATGTGTTGGAGTTTTACTTTAAATTATTGTTTCCAACAACTTACAAGGAAGAAGTTGAGAAAGTTCGTGCACTTTGTTATAAATTGCTTAAGGAGTATCAAAGTTATTCAATGATGGAGGGTATTGGCGACTCTTCTTCCCAATTAAGTTCCATTGAAGAAGAGTCACTATCAAAGTATGATGTCTATATGCTTAGGGAGTCGAAGAGAAGTAGGACAATTGATACTGCAAAATTGGAATTGGATCATTATTTGTCGGAAGCTGCCTTGCCAAAATCCGCGGGATTTGATATCTTGAATTGGTGGAAATCACATCAACCCAAGTATCCAATTTTACAAGCCATGGCTAGGGATCTGTTAGCTATTCCGGTATCGACGGTTGCTTCTGAGTCTACATTTAGCACGAGTGGTAGGTTGGTGAGTCCACATTGGAGTAGACTTCATCCCGATACGATGGAAGCCTTGATGTGTGCTCAAAGTTGGTTGTGAGCTAACGAAATGAAAGATAATCAACTTAGTATCTTGTATTTTTCTACCTTTAGTAAAATAAAACTAGTATTTATGAATTTGTTTCTTTTATATTTGTTAGGTGAATCCACATCAGGATACGCCACTATATATGATGATGCAAAAACGGGGGATTCGTGCGTAACTCGTGAGGTAATTGTCATTTGTCTTATGTTTCTTGTGATTTTAACATTTGCAAGTATTGCTCATATTAATTGAATTTTTTGTTGTCCATTTAAACAGATATGAATTCTACAAATGAAGTTGGCATTTGAAGCTCAAAACGAAGTTGTTTTGGGGGAGTTATCTTTTATGTTCTACTGGCATGTCACTACTGCAGTTGTTTTTTTTTGGAAGAATATATGTGGCCTATTTTTAGTTGGGTGTGGTTGGATAATTAGAATTTGTAACTGAACTTTAAGTTGTATTATTGTGGTGTGTGGTCTGTGGATGAACTTTAAGTTGTATTATTGTGGTGAGTGGTCTGTGGATGGTTGGATGCAAGAATAGGGACAGTGGCTGGATGCAAGAAGCCAAGAACAAGGTGGCTGGAATCTGGATGCAGTCATCATTCAAAAGATATAATCTTGTGATAAAAACTGATAATATTTCAGACCATGTTGTAGTGGCTCTATTAGGGGTGAGCAAAAAATCCGTCAAACCGTGAATCCAGTCCAAATCAATTCAAACCGAAATGTTTGGTTCGATTTTTTAGTAGTATGATTTGGTCATGGTTTAAAAAAATTAAAAATCACATTATATGGTTTGATTTGTGGATTCAGGTTTACGGTTATGGTTCCAAACCGATCCGAACCGTATAATACATAATACATACATATATATATATATAATTCAATTATGATTCACCAAATAAATAATTGAGCCTTAGTTAACTAATTTCTTAATATTTTGATCCTATTAAATCCACCGCAATATTTAGTTTTTCTTTTCTGCCAAGATAATTTAGACTAAACTTTTATATCTCACAACCCATTCCTAATTTCCTATGATTATTAATCTTGCTGTGAGTGATCATCACAAGTTGGTTGCTACCATACTGTTACTACTGCCCTTTCGCTACCACATTTCAATTCAATAGTTTTATGAATTATCTTTGGCCTTTTATTTGGTTAAACTATTTTAAGATATTTAGTAGTTGGTATTCTTAGTTGGTTCATTGTAATGGCTTATCAGTATTTCATTTTCTTAGTTTAAGATTTGAGGCAATTGTTGGTATTCTACTCTTAATTAGTTGGTTAAAAATGATAGCTTAATTCAAAACAAACCGTGGTTTAAAATCGAAATCGATCCGTATTTTAATGGTTTGAATTGGTTTGGTTCTATGCCTTTTGTGGGTTGGTTTGGTCCTCTAAATTCATAATCCGTAGATATTGGTTTGGTTCTTGATTTACCACAAAATCGAACCAATTCGGACCATACTCACTCCTAGGCTCTATTAAGTTCATGTTAAATATGTTGGACCATGTTTTGTAATGTTGGTTTTTATTTTAGTGTTTAATTTCTGCTTTTGTGGTCAGTTTTTTTATAAGCCAATATTGATAATATTTCGGTTGAAAACTGATACTCCCTCCATCCCTTTTTAAGTGACTTGTTTCATAACTCCAACTTATTAAAAAGACATCATCATTATACCTTTCACATCAACTTTTTTCTCCACTTTCTCTATTTACCCATCATCATTACACTTTTACTCACTAACTTTTCAAAATGGAATATACTTTTAGGGACAAAATAGACAATGCACCAATTTTTACCCATTAACTTTACAAAATGGACACTTATTAAGGGACAGCCCAAAATAAAATACTAGACTCTAAATAAGAGACGAAGGGAGTAATATTGATAAGCCAATATTGATAATAGTGGCCAGTTTTTTATAATGCTTGAAAACTGATAATATTTCGGTTCGGGTGAACATATTATTCTAATTCCATTCGGTTCGGGGATTACTCGATAACCGAATGGCTCAGAAATGGTTTCATTCTTCCCTCCCTGTTCGGGGATCGAGGCGGATATGGAACCAACTTCGGGTTCAGGGATCGGGTACGGAAAACCCATTTTTCGCCCCGAATGCCATCCCTAATGAGAACTGAGCACAATTCTCATAGAAAATACACAGTTCTCATAGAAAATACACAGTTTTTATAGTTTCACCATATACTAAAATACATAATTTTCATGGAGAATACACAGTTCTCACAGACAATACACAGTTTTCATGGACAATACACAGTTCTTATAGAAAATATACAGTTCTCATGAATAATACACAATTTTTATAGAAAATAAACAGACAAACAAAAATACACAATTCACATAATCTCCCCATACACCAAAAATAACCGAAAATAGACAATTCTCATAGCCTCACCGTATACAAAAAAAAAAAAACACAATTCACATGTGAACTACGTAGTTCACATAGCCTACTACACTGTTCACATTCTCAGTTCGCATACAATTCCCATATACATTTCCATATCCATATACTATGTGTGGGAGCGTGATTTATCCTCGAACCTCCTGAACCCTTTCTCGTTGCTTGAACCGTGGAGATCTTGACCGGCGACGCCGTGTACCTGCAAACCGGAGGGTGGTGTTCCTCCGGGTAGAAGCTCCGACGATCTAGTTAGAACCGGAGGGAAGAAGAAGAAGAAGTTTTGGTAGGAAAAATAGCTTAGGGGGAGAGAATATCTGACCCTTGCCCTAGAAGAGGTACTTTGCTATTTATAGGCTC
The DNA here is from genome assembly GCA_018127125.1 of Rhododendron griersonianum. Classification (NCBI taxonomy): domain Eukaryota; kingdom Viridiplantae; phylum Streptophyta; class Magnoliopsida; order Ericales; family Ericaceae; genus Rhododendron; species Rhododendron griersonianum. The sequence goes on along the minus strand of JACTNZ010000027.1, from coordinate 83,670 downwards.
AGACTTGGAGTGCTGAGCAAGGTGGACGTATACTGCACGCGCGCTTGCCACGCTCGGATGACATCACGTGTCAGAGGCACTCAAGTGATTCAGCCCTTCGAGACCTGCAAACCCATGTGGACCCACGTGGGCCAGTGTCAGATACGTCCCATCGGTTATCAGAGAGGTGAACGTGCTTATCTTTGCTTCTATCAGCAGAAGCTTCTAGAATGTTCCACAACCGCCTTAGCCGAGGGCTTCCTCCGAACGTATGATACTGCCGAGCATAGTACTCCTTCGTCGAGCGTCTACCACTCGGACGGGAGAGACACCCATCCGAGTAAATACTTCCTTCGCCGAACGAGAACGTTGCTCGAAGCTCGGAGGTTAACAGTCAGGACGCCGATTAACGCTCGGTGGGAGACTGGGATGACATGTTACGTTTGACTTTTCTCATACAGACGAACTGAGACAACTGGACTGTGGGCCCGGAAGGTTATCCCACTGAACCTTCTGAACCTTTGGATATTTTGGCCCACTACAATAGCCCCTCAACTCCTGCTTTATACAATCCGAGGAAAGGAGGAGTTGACAGTAGTGGCCGAACAACGCTTCCCTGGCAATAGACGCCTCGTTCGCTTCCTTCCATGCCGAACGCAGACTCTCGCCGAATATTAGCCGTTCGCGATACCCGAAGCAGACAAGCTCTGAACCCGCATTTAATGCCTCTGTAACCGCTGATTTCAAATGTTACACGTGTCATTAGTTCACTGGGTAATGAGACGGCGCTGTACAACGCCCTCCACGTGTCAACCATCGCGCGGAGCATCAATCTCCCGCTTCAATCTGACGGCTGGGGGTTATGTGCCGTTTCGAATTCCCCCCTTGGTATAAAAGGGGATGAAGGAGAGAGAAAATCACTTTTTCTCTCCTTCTCTCAGACGTCTCAACTGCCCGTCGACGGCTTCCGCCCAAATATCGCCAGAAATCTGAAGATCTCTACACCAAATCACAGATTTCTCTTGATATTCAGGTATGTTTTGATCTTCTCTATGTTTCTCTGCATTTTCAGTCGTTTCGTGCATGTTTTGACCATAAAAGTGGGTTTTTCTTTCCGTTCTGCCCGTTTTCTTTTCTGTGTGCTGTAGAACAGGTTGAACGTGTTCATGTGTTCTTCCGAACCCATGAACACCTTGAACCCGTGTTCTTCCGAACACTAACGAATCTCCGAAGAATATCGACCAAGAATTTTCCGAACGAAGTTCTGAATAAGTAGCAACCTCAATGGATTCCGAAGCATAACCGCGCTCGGAACCCCCCACTCGACACATAGTCGTTCGGGAGTGATGTGCTTGCTCGGTTAAATTAGAACACCTGAATTTAGGCACCTTAGGAATAATGACCTCGCTGCTCGCTAATGGTCTTATCCCATGCACCTGTTTTAGGTATGGAGTCATCGCCAACTTCCTCGGGAGAGTCCTATCGCTCGGTGGACTCCGAAACACCAGATCTCGGTGAAATGGACCCCCGAATAGCCGAAGCAATTAAGGCCGAGGCTCGGAAGTATCGCGTAGGGTCCGGATCGCCGTACGCTGGAATCGAGGGGATCGATTTTCCCTCGAACGTGATGCCTCTTCGGTCAATGGGCCCAGACATCGTTGAAATTGACGACGATGATTCCTCGGAGAAAGCTGGAGAAGATCCAAAAGAAGAAGAGGACAACGAAGAGGATGCAGCAGACGAGGATGAAGAAGAACAATCCGAAAGAGACACGCCGGCGGCTTCTTCTAGTCGGCCAGTGGAGGAAACAGCCACCCTTGGTGAATTGTCTTCGGCGGATCCGAAGAAGAAGGCCAAGAGGAAGATCATTCCTTTGGACCCAGATTTGATCCCCGAGCGAAAGGGGAAAGACCCATGCCCCTACTGGGATTGTTTCGAGGACCAGAGGGGAATTGAACTCTTTCGGTGGGCCTACTCTATCCCGAACGATGTCGAGCTCATGCCTGTGAGAGGGCCCCGAATATTGTTTAGTGACGAGCATGTCACTGTTCCCCTGATGGCCATTACCGAAGGCGGGCTTCGATTCCCGATGCATAAAATTTTAAGACAAATCCTCCATCGCTTCAAGCTCACGCCCTGCCAACTTAGCGTAAACTCTTATCGTGTAATCCATTCGATCATCAAGCTTGCCGAGGTAAAAATGTTCCCCCTCGAGTACCACCATATTTTTGAGAACTACATGGTGTCGAGGAACGTCAGACGCTCTCGGTACTACTTGTGCTCCCGGAGGAACATGGATAAGATCATCCCCGAGGGTATGTACGACTCGGAGAAATGGGCCTCGGATTATGTAGAGGTCCGAGGCAACTTCCAATACCCGCCCGAAGAATATGGGCAATTCGAAGTTGCAACTCATAGGGGTGATCCTTGTAAGCATCTTGCACTATTCTTCACATGCTTCACGCTCGGTTTTTGTCACAGTCTTACTTCGCTTTTAACATGAATATGCCACGTCTAATTTTTCTCCATCTGTTTGTCTTCGGCAAATACAGGCAAGATCAACAAGGATCTCCTCAGGGTAGCCAGAGGTTGCGGTCTAGCCCCGGCATTGCTAACGATCCCAAGCTCGGAGAGAGACGCGCCCACCATCCTTGAGTACGATCCCACGTACGGCGGAAGGATCCGAGGGAAAGCGGCGGATAAAGAAACCAAAGAGAAGAAAGTCAAACTTCCCAAGGAGCTCCTTCCGAGCAAAGAGAAACCGCTTCGAGGGACAATACGCGTGCCAATTACCGAGATCTTTTCCGAAGAAGAAACAATGCCTCCCCGAGGAATGAAGGCCGTGCTACAAAAAAGACTTGACGACCAGCTGAAACAGCTGGCCGAACAGAAGGATGGTGCTCCCGGCGCTTCGAGCTCGGTTCCGAGTAAGAGCAGCGGCCCCGCGCCTCAGGCACAAAAGCGACCTTCCCCCTCCACTCACTCGTCCGAGGATGCTCCCCGGTACCGAAGAGAACCAAATCCCACGCCACCAAGTCAACTGGGGCCGGCATTCCGAGGGTCGAGGAGAAGGATAAGGAAGCAGGGAAGAAGAAGGCTGACGAGGGCGAAACGAGGGCTTCCTCGGATACTGATGTCCCATGGGCCCCGAGCTTCGTTATTCCAGGCAAGAAGCAGATTCTCAAGTCTGACAGCCTCCAAGAGGATCCCTCCCTCGCATTTACACTACACTCGGGGCTTATGCTCCCGAAGGACATCGTTGCTCCTCAAACACTGAAGACGGCATTGAGTGACTACTACTTCCATGTTGGGAGGGTAAGTCCAAATTTCCACTATCTCTTTCCTTTGTACACTTGTTGTTTTTGCACCTTGAGTAACCCACATTCCCTTCATTTTCAGGCAACGCAATCGATCATGAGTGCCCAGCTGCACCTCTCCGAGCATGACAAGCAGACAAAGTCGCTGAGGCAGAAGGTGGAGCTCGGCCAGTTGACGCTGGAGGAGTACAAGAAGAATCTGGATCACTCGGAGCTTATCCGCCGAGCCCAGGAGGTGCAGATAAAAACCTTAAACGAACTGGTGAAGGGCCATCAAGACGCCGCCGAGCATACGAGGGCCGAAGGAAAGGCTGAGGGGCTTGAGGAGGGACAAGCTCTGGGGAGGAGAGAGATGGAAGAGGAGATGCAGAAGCTGCTCCAGGTGGAGTTTGACAAAGGGTATTACCAAGCCGAAGAAGATGCCGCGGATCAGGTCATGGCTCTTCGGACTGAAATGAGGGAGGCGCAGCACCGAGTGAGCTTCAAGCTCGGATTTAACATGGGCTTCGACGAGGCTGGCGTTGAAGCTGACGACGAGCGCCGAAGCCTCATCGAATTTCCTCTTCTCCCAGCCGAAGAATCTGTGGCCGAAGAGCCGATCGTTGACGAAGCTATAACCAGTCCGTCCGAACACGAGACTGTTACAACTCCGGCCCCGGACTCTACTGACATTACCCCAGTCACCCTTACTCCCAAAGGATAAGACTAGTTAATTTTTTCCATTTTTGTTTTTAGTAAATTTCATTTGGAACGGTCGGCACCGAACAATTGGTTTTAGCCGAACCGTATGTAATTAACACAAGTAGAGGGTGGCCAAGAACGATTTACCATGGCCACTCCTCGGTAAGGTTGTCCAGGGATGGCACTGAACGATGCACCACCCGCCATGCCCTGGTAACAATGCTTTGAAACTTCAATCTTTGGTGCTCGGTGGAAGCATTTTTTGTTATGCAACAATTTATTTTCCCAGTTTCAAGTGTTTTTGTTCGGTTTTTATGCCTTTAGCATTTTGCAATGTCTTTCTTCGAATGCCCATAAACGCGTATAAGTACAGTTGCTCGTCCAATCCGAATGTGTTTAAGAGGTCCGAACGATTGAAGCCTCTTTAACGCATAAATAAGTACCTTCGGGGGTCCGAACGATGGATGCCACCCGATCAAACGAAGTACTATCTTTGGGGGTCCGAACGATGGAAGCCACCCATAGTATGTTTACCCATAGGAGCCCCCCTGTCTTAGTGTATTACCAAAGTGGTGGAAAACACTAAGGCAGGAAAGTGGGTAAACCAAGGATCACAAGTGCCAAGCCCCTACGAGGGAGAACCGAGGCTAAGAGGATTTCGCCCAAATCATGTATCCGAGCGATGGTGGGGTAGAAGTGCCACGCACCGAAGGTTCTGGGCGAGCTAATATACCCAGTCAACCGTGCGTACAAACCGAAGAAACAAGTACGTATGAACAGAAACTTCGATTAATAAAGACGCCCACCGTGGGGCTTACATTCCGAATAAAACGTAACAAAAATAAGAAGGTGGAATCCCGCCAAAGCTACCCATGGAACTTCCGAAGTTTTTGGGCGTTCCAGGGGTTTGCGATCGGCGTCCCATCCATCTCGGCCAGTTTGTAGACACCATGGCCGATCTTCTGAGTCACCCGGTATGGGCCCTCGTAGGGGTCCTTGAACTTTGTCAATTTCTTCACTTCGACCACCATCCGAAGGACCAGATCTCTGACGTTAAATGGCCGAGCCCGAACGTTCTTGTTATATCCCCGAGCAACTTCTTGTTGGTACGCTGCGTGCCGAAGATTGGCATTATCCCGAAGCTCCTCTGCGAAATCCAACTCTGCTCCTACCAGAGCATTGTTGTCCACGGGATTGAAGTTTTCTGACTGAACCGTAGGGATAAGAGTCGAGAGGGGCAAGACCGCCTCCATGCCGTATACCATGGAAAATGGCGTTCGGCCAGTGGAGCGCCGAGGTGTGGTGCGGTAACTCCATAAAACCTGGGGTAGCTCATCAACCCATTTACCAAGCTTACGATCCAAACGACGCTTCAGCCCCCGAGTAATGGCCTTATTTGAAGCTTCGGCCTGGCCATTTCCTTGGGGGTAAGCGACGGATGATGTATGGATGGTGATATGATGCTCTCGGTAGAAGTTTTGGATCGCCGAAGCAACAAACTGAGAGCCGTTATCCGAAAGAATAGCGTATGGCACGCCGAACCTGGAAATGATATTTTTCCAAATGAAGCGTTCGACATCCCCAGCCGTAGTCTTTACTAAGGGAGAAGCTTCGACCCATTTTGTGAACAGATCGGTGGCAGTGAGCATGTATTCGAATCCCCCCAAAGTCTTTGGCAACTTGCCGACGATATCAAAGCCCCAGACAGCAAATGGCCAAGGACTGGTGATCATTTTAAGAGGAAATGCTGGCTGGTGGGGGATAGAGGCGTGCTTCTGACACCGAACGCAACGTTTCACATACTCCTCGGATTGCTTGACCATTTTTGGCCACCAATAGCCTTGTGTCAAAGCTCGTTGCGCCATCGTTCGGCCTCCCGAATGTCCACCACAGCTTCCCGAGTGAAGCTCATCAAAAATGCTTTCAACTTGATCCTCATGTACGACGCGCAAATCTGGCCCGGTGAAGGTTCGGCGGTATAGATTGTCATTCGGATCAAGGAAGTAATTCGCTACTCGGCAACGAACCTGATGAGCTTCCTTTTTGTTTTCAGGGAGGGTTTGATGTTTTAAGTAGGCGATGACGGGGTCCAACTGGCTCGGGCCGAAGGTGATGACGTTTACCGAGCAAGTAATAGCCTCGAAGCTCGGGGAATCAACTTCGTCAAAAACGATAGTTCGATTTCCCGAGGTTCGGTACACTGAAGCAAGGCCAGCCAGAGCGTCAGCGTGTGCATTGTGTTCCCGAGCAATCCATTCTATCTCGACGCGGCCAAACTGTTTGAGAAGAGAAAGAACATGACTGACGTAGGAGTTCATTCGCTCGTCCCTAGCCTGTTAGTCGTCGTTGAGGTGCCCTACAACCAGCCGAGAGTCGCAAAAGACATGAACCGAGTCTGCCTCCAACCGAAGGGCAAGCTTCAATCCAGCAATTAGAGCTTCGTACTCGGCTTCATTGTTCGTGGCAGGATATCCGATGGAGACTGAACTCTCATGGACTGTTCCAGCCGAAGAAACGAGGACAATGCCAGCCCCAGCCCCATGCATATTCGAGGCCCCATCAATTGTCATCTTCCAAGCATCCCCAAAGAATAACTTCCATTCTTTCCTTGGCTTCTTCGTCCCCATAGCGAACCGAGCTCGACGAGACTCGGGGGGAGGATTACTCCATTCAATAAACTCCTCCTCTTTAGCGATCCGAGCTTCCTCTGCAGCTGCTGCCAAAGCGTTGTCCTCGTCTTTTAACCCAGGGGTCAGCTCGGCGAAGAAATCAGCTAGCGCTTGGGCCTTGATTGCGGTCCTCGGCTCAAACTGAATATCGTAGTTTGCAAGATCTTGTGAGAATTTCAAGATCCTGCTGGAGGAGGTGGTACGCCGAAGAAAGGCTTTGAGAGGAAACTCAGTGAGGACCACAACTCAGTGAGGACCACAATCCTATGGCATTGGAAGTAGGGCATAAGGCTCGTTTTAGCTGAAACGAGCGCTAAAGCTAACTTCTCCATAGGCAGATACCTCGTCTGAGAGTCCGTCATCGTTTTGCTCGAAAAGAAAATCGGCAAGTGGTCCACTCCTTCCTTCCGAACGAGCACAGCACTCGTTGCGTGGTCTGAAACAGCAAGATAGAGATATAGATCCTCGTCGGGCTCGGGAGTAACGAGGAGCGGAGCATGGGAGAGGTAATCCTTTAAAGACTGTAAGGCCTGCTCACACTCCTCGGTCCATTCAAACCTACGCCGACTAGTCTTAATGGCTTGGAAGAAGGGCCTGCAAAGATCACTTGACCGCCAAATGAAACGGTTCAAGGCTGCAACCATCCCGGTTAGTCGCTGGACCTCTTTGATCGTAGTTGGAGCTCAGAGGTTTTGCACGGCAGTAAGTTGAGTCGGGTCAGCTTCTATCCCTCGGCGGCTCACCATGTAACCGAGGAACTTGCCCGAACCTACTCCGAACGCACATTTCTCGGCGTTGAGGCGAAGCCGGTATTCCTTGAGGATGTCAAAGATTTCCCCGAGATCCCGAAGGTGATCCACGCTGAACCTGCTCTTGCATACCAAGTCGTCAATGTATGCTTCCAGAGTTTTGCCGAGCTTCAGAAGGAACATATTTGTGATTGTTCGTTGGAAGGTAGCCCCGGCATTCTTCAATCCGAAAGGAACGACGTTGTAACAGAACGTCCCTCGGGGAGAGATGAACGCCGTCTTCTCTTGATCATCCTTGGCCAGAGCGATCTGATGGTAGCCCCTGTATGCGTCCATGAAACTTAAACGCTCGTGGCCAGCCGTTGCATCTACCATTTGCTCAATCCGAGGAAGGGGGAATCGATCCATTGGGCAAGCATCGTTGAGGTTGGTGTAATCGACACAGACCCTGAGCTTCCCATTTTTCTTCGGGACAACGACTGGGTTAGCGAGCCAGGTCGGGTACAATACTTCCCGAATAACTCCAGCTGCCAGCAGTTGATCTACCTCGGCCATGACCGCCTCCACATGCGAAGCTGCCGAGCGACGAACCTTCTGTACCACGGGGCGTCTGTTCGGATCCACGTTAAGTGAATGGGAAGCGAAAGACGGATCCACCCCGGGCATTTCCCGAGGAGTCCAAGCAAATACTTCTATGTTCGCTTTAAGGAAGTTGAACATGTCCATACGCTCGGATTCACTCAAGGAACTGCCGACGAGGAAGTACCTGCTACCATCTTCGGTGATCGGCAGCCGCACAAGTTCTTCGGTGGACCTTTGTTCGGCAGGTAGCCCCACTTCTTCAGGCTCCGGAACATCGGCTTTTTCAACACATTGTACCTCCAAGAAGCTCCGCTCGTTAGTCACCGTACTGACATAACACTTCTTCGATTGGATTTGGTCCCCCCGAAGGCTCTCCTGCCTTCCATTCCAGCCGATAAACTTCATGACCTGGTGGAGGGTAGAGGCGACCGCCTTCATTCCGTGTAGCCAGGTTCGACCGAGGATGATGTTGTAGGGGCTAGGAGAACTAACCACTACAAATTCGACATCAATCACTCGGGAGCCGGCTCGCACAGGAAGAGTGATCAGCCCTTGAGGCCACACAGGTGCTCCGGTGAAGCTGACGAGGGGCGTGCTTATCGTCCGAAGCTGGTCTAGCTTGAGACCAAGACTTTTGAAAGTTGAGTAGAACATCACTTCGGCCGAGCTTCCCTGATCTATCAGCACTCGTTGAACAGTCGAGGTGCCAACTGTGACCGAGACAACAAGGGCGTCGGCATGTGGCATTTGAACCCCTTGCACATTGTCGGACGTAAAGGTTATCGGGCCATCCAAGCTAGGATCAACCCACTTCCTCTTCGGTGAGACTCCAATATTGCAGACGGCCAAGGCAGCAACAGCTTTGTCGATTTCAGAATAGAGCTCGGCGGCTCGTCCTTCGGACACGATGCCTTGTATAACTCCAACGAGGTTTCCAACTGGAGGAGGCGGAGGAGGGGGCAACGGATTCCGCCGAAGGTCAATCCATTGATTGAGATGCCCTGCGGCCGCAAGTTCCTCCAGGTAACACTTGAAAGGCTGGCACTGTGTGGTGTAATGGCCTCGCTCCTTGTGGTACGAGCACATCCCAGGACCGTTGCCTGCTGTTCCCAAGAATCCCGTTGGCCAAACGAAGAACGGCCTCTGCCCGATAATACTCAGCAATTTGTAGATTGGTTCGGTGAAGGCAGTTCGCTCGGCGACATATTCTTCCGGCCTTGGCTCCCTCTTCGTCTGCTGCCACTGAGCTTGCTGCTGCGGGTGTTGGGGAGGTTTGTTTCGATTGTTCGGTTTGTTGGACCCCGAGCCATTTTGGCCCGACTGCCCCTGGCGAACGTTGACCACCTGCTTTTTGGCCGCAGCGGTCTTTGATGCCTCTGCCCCCTTCGGGGCGTTTCGTTCGGCTACCGCCTCCTCGTGCACGCAATCCTTCTCTATGATCACCATAAGCTCTCCCATAGTCTTCAGTGGGTTTCGCGACAAGTCCCTGAACATTGCCGAGGTAGGGTCCAGCCCATTCATGAATGATTCCGCTGCAACGCTCTGGTCGCAGTCGGGGATAAGGTTGTAGACTTCCCAATATCGCTCGGTGTACAACCGAAGGGTCTCGCCTGGGGCCCTCTTCATATTCACCAGCATTGAAAGCGTCTTCGGCTGGATGTTACTTGTCACGAATCGTTTGGTGAACTCCAATTCTAGCTCGTTGAAGCATTTGATGGATTTCGGCTTCAGCTGGTTGTACCACAACATTATTGGTTCACTTAGTGTAAGAGGAAAAATCTTACACATAAGCGCGTCGGAGAAGTTATGGAGGCTCATCATTTGTCTAAATCGGCAAACGAACGCGACTGCGTCTTCCTTGGCCTCATAACGCTTGAGCTTTGGCAAGACAAATCGATCCGGAGGGCGCTCCTGTTGTATGGCGTCGATGAAGGGTGAGGCTTTAGCTTTACCGAGCTTGGAGTTATCGACTAGCTCCGGGATGCTCGGTACAATGGGCATAGGAGCTTCAAGGCGGTCGGCCCGATTTTCCCGGGGTTCTCTGTGGTGATGTCGCTGCCGTCTATTCTGTTCTCGCTGCTGATGTCTGACGCCTTCCGAACGTTCCAGTTGCTCGATCCTCGGATCCTCGAGATGAGTTTGCCGAGGATTGGAATTTTCGCCAACCGGCTGGTATATCGTTGGCATTCCTGTAAACTGGTCGTACAGGACAATGGTGTTATCCTACCTCTGTCGTTCCCCATCTTCTACTCGGCGGTGGCTAGACGAGCCAGCTGGGCGTCGCCCACCCGGGTAATGTTCCGTACGGGACCTTGATTGCTCAGATCGCTCGAGCCGTTCAGTGGTCCGAGCTTGCCGAGGAAAATCATTGAGATCCAAGGGCCTTTTTCCATCTGCATGCTCTTCGTGCCGCCAAGAGGCAATATGTGTTCTCCCCGAAGCCCCCACTCTGCGTGTCCCCGCCGTGGAGCTCGTCGCCGAGGAACGCGTGCTTTCGTTACGGACTATGCTTTCCAACCGATGACGAGAAGCCGTAGGTTGGACTCTTGGAGCATGTTCGAGCCGATCGAAAACGGTACGTCGCTCGGTAGGGGCACTTTCTGAGGCATGCTCCTGGCGCGACTTCCTGCTGCGCTTGTGAAGTTTCTTCGGCCGACTAGGTTCGGCAGGGTGGCCACGCACGGGAGTAGTGGCCACGCCTCCGTCCTGTTCTTCTAGACGTTGCTGGAGGAGTGCAATGACCGCGGCTTGACGCTTTTGCTCCGCCAGAGCAATCTCAAGCTCAGTTGGGGGGTAAGAGAGTTGCCAAGAAACTGGCAAGGTGGTTCTTGCGGTTTGGCTGGGGTCAGCATTTATCGAACCAAACCTAGCTAAACCGAGGGTGAAGTTCTCCGGGCCAGGAGGGGGAAGACGTTGAGCCATAATCAGAATGGGTGGCGGTACACGGTGGAGAGAGGAGGAGGCCTGAGATGGATCACGGCCCACTGTGTTTGCTAGGGAAAAGATTCCCCAGCGGAGTCGCCAATTGTGGGGGCGTGATTTATCCTCGAACCTCCTGAACCCTTTCTCGTTGCTTGAACCGTGGAGATCTTGACCGGCGACGCCGTGTACCTGCAAACCGGAGGGTGGTGTTCCTCCGGGTAGAAGCTCCGACGATCTAGTTAGAACCGGAGGGAAGAAGAAGAAGTTTTGGTAGGAAAAATAGCTTAGGGGGAGAGAATATCTGACCCTTGCCCTAGAAGAGGTACTTTGCTATTTATAGGCCCAGACTTGGAGTGCTGAGCAAGGTGGACGTATACTGCACGCGCGCTTGCCACGCTCGGATGACATCACGTGTCAGAGGCACTCAAGTGATTCAGCCCTTCGAGACCTGCAAACCCATGTGGACCCACGTGGGCCAGTGTCAGATACGTCTCATCGGTTATCAGAGAGGTGAACGTGCTTATCTTTGCTTCTATCAGCAGAAGCTTCTAGAATGTTCCACAACCGCCTTAGCCGAGGGCTTCCTCCGAACGTATGATACTGCCGAGCATAGTACTCCTTCGTCGAGCGTCTACCACTCGGACGGGAGAGACACCAATCCGAGTAAATACTTCCTTCGCCGAACGAGAACGTTGCTCGAAGCTCGGACGTTAACAGTCAGGACGCCGATTAACGCTCGGTGGGAGACTGGGATGACATGTTACGTTTGACTTTTCTCATACAGACGAACTGAGACAACTGGACTGTGGGCCCGGAAGGTTATCCCACTGAACCTTCTGAACCTTTGGATATTTTGGCCCACTACACTATGAAATACCACCATAACAATCAATCATAGCCATAGCTTTTACTGCAACTTTGCTCGGATTCCCCAATTTTTCAACTATCTTGAAGGAAAAGCAAAGCAAAACAATTCTAATTTGCCTTCTATACATGTCAAAATACTTACATATGCATCCTAATCCAACTATTTCGAGTCCGTTGGATTTGTTTTTGTGGTAGAAGTCGGCGAACTTGTTGAGATTGATGGCGCCGTATCCGTCTTTGTCGATCTCCGTCACCGCATCTTGCTTCTCCTTTGGCGACGTGCCGTCTACTCTGAACTGTTGAAAATGGATCTCATTCGAAGTGTGAAATTTTGCCGTCGTCGTTGGACGATTTGTTGCAAAAATTTGTTCCAAAATTTTTCTATTTGGTTTGATGAAGAAGAGGAGTATAACTTCACAATGTCCCCTTTTTCCAGTTGGCGATCACGATCTCCTCGAGAGCGGCGAAGGAGTAATAGTCAGCGTCGGAAAGAGTGGTGGTGGTGGCGCAACGGCAAAGGCAGCGGCGGTGGAAGTCGTCTTCATCATTCTCGTCCAACTTGTCGTCGTTAATCTCGCCATTGGAGGCTTCGTCAAGAACTGGTGGGTGTAGTTTGAGAGAGAAAGTGAGAGTGTGATGGTGAGGGGCACAAAAGTCATGAACCAACATTCCTGAGTCTGTCTAGGTTCGGAAAAAATATTTCAGGGTTGGTTTCAAACCGAGGCTAGAAACGGGGCGGCCTCTAATTTACTAAAAAAATTATATAAATCGGGGGGAAAATGACGGCCAATGACGTGTTTTGATAATTAATACCCATCAATGATATTTTCAGCATTAACAAATATTCTTAGCTTCAAAACACGTCATGGGCCATCATTTCCCCTGAATCGGGCCAACAATACGGGACTGGCCCAGTTTCATAGAAAAGCCCAGTCCGTCCTACAAACCCTTCAACGCCTCTCTGTCTCTCTCTGCTAAAACCCTCGAAACAAGATTTTCACTCTCCTCATCAAGAGAGAGAGAGAGAGAGATGAGGCTTCTAACCCACAACATGCTATCATCGAACATCAAGGGGGTGACAAACGGCTTCCCTCTCCAAATCGAAGCCGTAAAAGTGGTGGAGAAGCAAGTCGACTTCAACCCCGACTTCCTCAAGAACATGTTCTCCAAGGTCGACTGGACCGCCCTCGCCGCCGCCTCCAAAGCCCTCGGGTACGCCGACCTCCCCGAAGCCGCCGGCGCCGACATGCTCGACTCCGATGACTTCCTCCGCCGCTTCCACCACGCCCTCCTCCAGCTCCACCTCGAGGAGGGCGCCCTCGTCTGCCCCGAGACCGGCCGCCGGTTTCCCGTCAGTAAGGGGATACCCAATATGCTCCTTCACGAAGATGAGGTCTGAATCGTCTTTTTTATTGTTTATATTGGTATTGTATTACTTGGGGTTTTATGTGTACTTGGTCTAGTGACTATGGAAATGTTGGGGTTTGTGGAAATTATGAGCTTAAGGAGGTGATCTAACCAAGCTTTTGCTGGGCTTTTATCTTGAATATGAGTGGGTTGATAACTTAGTCTTTTGGAGTTTGGATTTGTGTTGGTTGTGATTGGTTGATTGCGCAATTTTTTTTATCACTTAGGTGTCCGGGTCAGCTTACGTGCATGAATGTGCTTTGTGTGAGAATATGGGTACTAGACCTAGGCACAAATGGAGAATTAGACATGGTTTTGGGTTCCACTCTTAGAATACTGTTAGAACAGTGAGACAGTTTAATCAGAGGAATCAATGCCAAATTTGTTATAACCTTTGTTACCACTGAACGGTATGTTTGGAAGAAGGGGGGCGAGCTATTTGCAACCACAAATTCCCTAAAGGTAGCATGTTCTAAGCCTAACCCACAAATCTTATAACAATTTCCTAAATGCAAACCCAAAAATTCTCCTAAACTTCAAAAATTGCCCCTACATACCCAAAAACGAAATTTTCCCCCAAAATTGAACCCTCTCTCCTACACCACCACCAAATCCTCCATAACCGACGTCACCACCACCAGACGACACCACCACCACCACCATTCTGCCCTTCTCCCTCTCTCCCTGTTTCCCTCTTCTCTGTTGTCCGTTCACCACCACCACCGCCGTCCGTTCACCACCACCACAGCCATCCGTTCACCACCACCACCCCACCGCCGCCGCCGCCGCACCAGACAACCAGCAGCACACCCTTCCTCCACCACACCCGTCGAACACCAATCGAACATTCAGTCCCGAAAATCGCTACCAAAATCGGAAATTAACTTCTGAAAATGTTTACAAAAAATTCAGATTCTATTACCCGAACACTTTATAACGCGTCATGTCTTTTTTTTTGTTAAAAACACAGATTTTGACTGTTAAAAACGCAACAAACACAAATTATGAATGCGTCATGCTCCGTATAATGCATTCACGAAATGCGCGATGGGACTGAGTTCGTCGGCGAAGAACTGAGAGAGAGAGAGAGAGAGAGATGGAACCTGGAGGGCCAATGACGGTGGCGACCCGGTGAGATTTCTGCACGAAAAAAGTAGAACAAAAGTTTTCAGCCTTTCATGGCTGATATTGCTGTTTACTTTGAGGCCTGATTATCAACTTGAGCAGAGAACAACTTATATAAAAAATCGTACTAATTTTCCTTTATGAATCGAGTGAAAGGGCTGCTCTTCCAGACCCTCTTCTAGGGTTTTTGCAGGAAGAAGAGTGGGGCGAGGAAGATGATGGATGATCTTTTCTCATCCTAAAACGGCGTCGTTTCATTGGGCGTATTTTTGTCAATTTTTTAAGGGCATTTTTGTCCGAAAGTAATTAATTTTAGAGCAGGCTTGTTTAGGAAATTTGTGGTTGCAAATAGCTCGCCCAAGAATTATGTTTTGGAATCCATGTTTCAAAATATGGTACTACAATTTTACTCAAAATGGAGATTTGTCTATCCAAAGCGTCCCGTTCCTGTTTATTTGCTTAGCATTTTTTTTTTTTTAGGCCAGCTTGCTCGACACACCTTGACTAATCCTAATATTAAGAGATTGGAGGAGTGGAATTAAGCATGGCAAAATGATTATGCCGGTAATAGAAATGCAGTTTACATGGATGAATTACATGAGAAATCTTCTGTTCATTGTATGTTCATGCCCTTGAAGGTCTAGATTCGACTATTGTAATCTGTAAAGCGTACTACTTATCTTACTTCATTGTATTGTTACTACAATGTGGTACATTTGGTAGATCATTCAAACAAACATCTAGCATATTACTTCTGGAACCTTTGCTTGTAATTGAAACTTTTGGCGGTCAAGGTCTAGGACATAGGATTTGCTCTTTCCCAAGTCTCAGATTCGAGACCTCCTAAGTGATATCAACTCTTGTGGGACTAGTCCATACTTAAGACGGGCCTCCCGCTAGTGGATGTCGTAATTGGTCCACCAAGAATTAGTCAGAGTGCGAAGCTGGCCTAGAACCCTGGCTTATAAAAAAATGGTCTAATTAACTATGCACGTATGCACTCCTTTTCCATGCGTGCCTAGATTTTGAGTCGTACCCCTATATCCCTCCTACTGATTGCTAGAAGGTTTTGAAGAAAAAAAAAAAAGTAGTGAGCTGCATCAAAGTTATGTAGAGAGTGTCATGTATGTAGAGAGCACCAATGTGATTGGCTGAAGTGTTAGAGAATGAAGCATCGAGTTCAACTGGGAGGTTTTGAAGCTGAAGTGTTAAAAGCTGGGTTATGTATAATGCCATAACTCACTTTCCTTCTTTTGGTACTGCAAAAAGAATTGGAAAGAAAAAATAGTTACAGATATCCAAGGTCCCTAATCTATTTTCAATGACGAAATATCCTTATCATCCACTTGTCCTTGTTGAATGTTGATCGGCCCATGGTTCCTAATAAGTCCTTTTTCGGGGTAGCAAAACAACTGGACAATAAGAGCTGGAGTTTTGCTGGACGGTTTCGGTATTTCTCATGGTTGTAGTTTGTAACTTTAGGGAAATTATTTGTTGGTTGCTCCAGCAGGAGTCGAACCCAAGACCTCCCCCTTAGGGGAGAGATGACATACCAACTGCACTGGGCAGTGGTTGTCTAAGAGCTGGAGTTTTGCTGGACGGTTTCGGTATTTCTCATGGTTGTAGTTTGTAACTTTAGGGAAATTATTTGTTGGTTTGTTTATGCCTAGTAACAGGATGAACCGACTTTTGCGCACTTCGCAGCTGGAGTATCTTGAATTTGTGCATGGTCCCTAATCTATTGGGAAGAGCGAAAGAGTCTTGCCGTCCTCTTGTTATTTGTGTTGAATGCTGGTCCGCCCATTGTTGGTGTATTTATCAACATTAACAGTAGCAATAGAACTGTACCATCCCACATTTTCAGTGGATCTCATGGTTGATCGGATCGCACATTTTCAGGGAACATTTTTTTGAATAGTCTTATTTTTCTGTTATGTGGTTTGGCTTTTCTGGAGAGAAAAGAAAAGAAAGAAGGTTGGTGGTAAACAAGTCAAGTATTGGCACTAACATATTTCAAATTTCGTAACTCCTTGACGTTATTCTCGTATCACTTGACATTTTGGAAACGTAATTCAATTCAGTCAATAAAACAAAAGGAAAAACATGGTGACAATTGCTAGCCATCCTATCCGCTTTCTGCTACTGCAAACAACATTATTCACCAATATGTGAATTAAACCTTTGCATTATCAATCTCGATGCAAGAGCTACTAATGCATGTTCTCGAGTCCGACAATTCAGAGAACCTCTCATGAAGAGAAGAGACCAACAATTCAGAGAACCTCTGAATTGAAGAGAAGAGACCAAACAATCTCAACACTCTGGCTTGAAGAGAGGAGACCGACAATTCAGAGAAAATCTCTTGAATCTCAACACTCCGGCATTTTCACTTCCTCCTTCGTGGGGTCTCGGAAGGGGGTAGAGGCACGCCGAAAACCCAATCAAGAACATTCAGGTACTTGGATCGGAAGACATCTCTCTCTATGGCATAGCAGTGCATGATAATCGCAGTTGAAATGCTGAAAACCACGACATCGGCCCTCTTCAGTCTCTTTGACGATGGTAAATATCCTACGTCTGCCATGCACGTAAAGAAGCTCTCAATAGCTCGTGCAAGGCAGTAAAGGGAAATCTCAATACGCCTGCTTTTCTTCTCTATTGCCAATGCCAAGCCCGTTGGGAACTGCCAGGTAGAAAACCAAAACAAAATTCAAAACAAAAATAAGATTGTTTCTGTCAATTGGAAAGTGAGAAAATATTTTGGTGTTACCGTCCCCATTGCCACCATAGGAATATTACATCTCTTAAATAGCCTGAAGAGCAAGCATGTCCACATCCTAATGAACAACAGTAACATCAGCCAAACGGGACTATGAAACAGTCACTAATATTTGCAAAAGCATCTAGCTACTCAAGATTCCAGCAAGGGCACACATGCAAGGTTATTGACTTCATTCACATCAGAAACGTTGTGGGCTGTGGAAGAAGTTTAGCAGATCGTACTGAATCCGTATATCTATTGGCTCGCTTAGCTTCTCCATTTCTGGATGAGGAAAAAAGACTAAAACGCAACATTGTCAAAGGGACATTGCGCGACAAAAATAGGTGACATGCAAAAAATTCTTTCAATGGTATGAAATCGTCACGTCATAAACTGCTTGCAAACCATATGACGGATTGATGCCCCATAATTACACAAGTCAAATCAAGTCTGTACCATATTTATAGGGGCATCAAACTGTTGCTAGGAACACAACCTCTCACATGCATGTGGGGCCCACACGCACTAGTATGTGTGGATCCCACATGTATGTGAGAGGTTGTGTTTGGATTGTTGTGTATGTAGCACTTTTGGAAAGCAATAGCAAGTCATTTTCTATCTAACTTCTAAGAAAATACAGCTTACATCTTTCTAGCAGTGGAAATCTGAAAAAAATTACTGCATAGATTCCAGGGCACATGTCAACAAAATCCAAAAAAATACCAACTTTCCAGGGCACATGTTAAAAAAAACCAAAATAATACCAACTTTAGTTGTAGCACATCAATCATCACAATCACGCAAATTTCAAAGACATTCACTAAAGAAACAACAATAGCTCGTAGAATAATCATCATAACCTCGAGTTACATCATAGTGGTTTCAAAATGAATACTTACCAGGCAGATGAGCAATACGTGGACAGAAACAAGCTTGATCTTGCTGTACCAAGAAGACCTTTCCCCAAGATCGTGTAAGGTCTGAGTAAGGTTGAACAAAATAGTTAAACTATACCATGCAAATGTACTCAAGGTACTTTATTACGGTAAATTCAATGGCACTTGTCTAGCAAAACAGATCTTTAAACTCAATAAAAGTGGCACCACAAAGTTGTGACAACCCAGTAGAACTGAGTTCATGACGACCACAAAAATATCAGAATAAAGGTTTCATAGAATGCAATCCCAGTAACAAGTGAGGATGGGAAACAGGCTTGCTGAGATCAGCAAGTTAGTAAAAGGATTAATGGAAAGAGAACAATGATTTTGGTGTTTAGCTTAGCAAAAAAAAAAAAGGGAACTATAATTTGTTTTGTTAATCTATACGAGTATTTGCCTTAGTTGTAAGAATTGGGGTCGGGGGAGGGATCAGGGGAGGAAGCACGGGAGCGGAGGATCATAGAAGCTCCTCATTCGGGATTGCTGGAATTATCCATACAAATACATGTGTGATACAAGAAAGTATGTTCGTAATACGTGTCAACTGCAAATATTATTTTAGCGAATGAGTTTATATTTTTCAAGTATCTACAAAGTACTAGATGAAATTTGAGTTTATATTTTTCAAGTATCTTATCATTACCTCAGATTTTCTCTTGCTTGGTATCTTTTACTATTGTTTCTTTTGGGATTTTTATGCCCAAGAAGTTCTATCCTAGTTGGGAATAAGTTCCTTCCTCGATGGAAGCCAACATCCTAGGAGGGTTTTACTTGCGCAGGAGCGAGATTTTGAGGATTCTTTAACCCGATAGGAGGTTCTGGCGACTACCTGTTCAAAAATATCATGAAAATTACAACAGAATGTCTTTGGACATTCAATTTGTCAGAAAGACAAAGTCAAACACCATACATGTGAATTGTGAAGAAATGTTCTCCAAACACTCACTTGTCAATGTGGTTGACGTGAGAAGAAACCATAAGCTATTTATTTCCTTGATCTACTCATGCCAAGAGAAAAAAAACACAAAGAAAACAAATTGCTAGTGTAGCCTTCCAGATCTCTTGCAAGCACAAAGTTACATAAAGTAAGTCAGTCAAACTCAGTGCCTGAATACCAGAGCAAATCATATTTCCACCTAAACTAGAAGCCAACTCATGTCATTAATACACTCATACACGCTGCCATGTTTCCAGAAAAGAATCAAGAATATCCACAACAGGAATCAAGAGAAGACGGGGAAACACTTAACCTTTTCAAGAGGCCCTGACGGTGAACTATTAGAGCAGGAATCAAATAAACTGGAAGATAAACTGGTAAAGCTCTTTTGTAGGCTTGGATAAGAAATGAAATAAAATGTGCACCACATGACTGATTTCCATGTACAATCTGCAAAAATTTAAAAAGAATTTACAGTCCTTGAAAATTATAGAAGAACAACAATTATGATTTACACAGTGCTGACATCACACTGAAGAAAACAAAAAATATATATCGCGGTAATTTGACATTCTCTAATATAATATCGATGATAGCGTCCAGTAACAAGCCAAAAAAAATAAATCAGATTTTTAATTGATATAAAGAGAATGATGAGATGTAACAATGCCATCAGGTGGCATGGCTTCATGATGTACCTTAAAAGCCTGAAAGACATCAACACTGCACTATCATATGGAGCATATTAAATTCAAGGAAGTATTATCGCACTTAACATCAAACCTTTTTTATATGGCCTCCAAGCTTGCTTACCCAGGAAAAGAACCAAAAATTACTTTAACATTTTGTAAGTCTCATGGGCTTCTTGATGCTAACCCTAAAAATGCATCTTTCTGACAGCCATAATAATAATATCATGATCAACAACAGCCTTTTAAACTAGTTTCTACATAATAATAATAATAATAATAATAATTTCGGCCTCGGCTTTTTGCTATTCAGGTGAATCTTGTTTTTCTTTCTTCTAGTAAAAAGAAGCTAAAAATAATTACCCAAAAAAAAAAAAAGTAATAAACTACATGTTGGTAAAACGAACATCCTATGCAGTAGATAGGAATTAGGATCATAGGATATCCCACATCTCTAATATACCGCTTACAGAAAATTAATGTTGAAGAATTTTATATTTCCATTGACCTGCTGATAAAACCAAATTTACAAAGAAAAATTAAAATTGTGAGTTAAGCCTGTCACCATTGAAAGCCTTCTTCAATCTAGTTTCAAGTTTTAACATATTTATCAGACCAAATGCGTCAGAATTAGCCTTCATTCTCACCTTATGTGCCAAAAAGATAGCCATCCAATCATCAAGAAACACTAAAACCCAGCAAATATGCTCCAAGCCTCCAACAACTCCACAAGAAGCAGATAACAAACTATTACACCAACTGAACTATGTATGTGTAAGTACATCATTATTTAGTGGATATAAAATCTACTTGGTAAGTAAACTCTTGACACAACCTTTATGCAAGTTACGTATCAAAAGTTAATCAGTAAGTATGTGCAAAGACATGGGATTCATATGGGTTCTTCTTGTATTATATCCCTATTGTTCAAATTCTTGCATGGATAAAACCATGTGGCGGTGATAAGCTTATCGCATTGTTTGCAGGTAATGCATAAGTTTGCATACATGGCACAAGAGGACGACCAACAGCCATTTTTCCCTATGTACTAGAAAATTTGAATGGCTGAAATGAACCATTGCCAGAAACATCAGGCACATACCGAGCAGGGGACTTTTATTTGTGAATCCAGTTTAAGGTCAACACCAGTGGCCTTGTAATACTTCTCTATCGCCTCCAAATTAGTAAAAGGCATGGCGCAAGCTATCTCTCTCACACCTTGCAGTATAATGGGATCTTTTCCGCCATGTTTATTGAGAAAAGACTTGTACGTCCCCGGCAAGCTCTCCTGCTTCAGTAAATAAGCAGACCTACCAATCAATGAGCGTGAGAGTGTCAGACTGTCTTTTGAAGTCAAGTCTTCAGGACATATCACTAAAGGGATCTGTTCATACTACACTCTTCATACAGGAGATAAGCGAATTGAACTAAAAAAACGAGATTGAGCAATATGTAACCCCAGAGGGAACAAGTCTCCCAACTGAGACACTACAAAGAAAATTCAAGCCTAGCGTAAGCCATAAAAAACGACTCAAAAACTGATAATCAAACTAGCAACGCTTTAGAGTTCCGATCAGAACCAGGAGAGAAAATGAGACGAGTTTTAAATCTTAATGCGGGCAAAGCATATCTCGTTGAATCAGTCTTTTTCGCCGCTTTTACCCGGAAAAAAAATTAACCATTATTTTTTCTGATGGGGCGGAAGTAGCGGAACATTAACTTGAGATATGCTATGGGAGCTTCAGCTCTAATATTATTTATTTAATTAGCAATTAAACAAAAAGGGAAAACTGGTTGTTAAACTTCAAGGAAGATATGTCACTCATTTTTAGTATTAACTCAGAATCACGGAAACTATTCAAAAGTTGCGGATTCTTAGTACATGTTTCTAGAGAGGAAACAGATATGTTCATTTGGTAAGTCGTGTACATAAATTACCTAATAAATTGATAATAATCAAAGCCGTTATAAACTATGAAGCACGGATACTCTATTTTGGCCTTCGTATCACGTACTGTACGCGTATCGGATACGGATACGCTCGGATACGCTCCGGATACGTATCCGATACGTTTTTCAGAGTATCCAGATTTTTATTTTATTTTTTGGTATTCGGATACGTTTTGGATACGTTCGGATACGTTTTGGATACGTTCGGATACGTTTCGGATACGTTTTGGATACGCGCGGGGGTAAATATGTTATTTCTTAAAACATATGGGTTAAACTGCAATTGGGGCTACATATGTTTCTTCTCCCCTAGCGATCAGAATCAGAAACAAAGAAAAGAAGAAACGAAGAAAAGGCAGGAAGAAAGAAGGTGATTTCCTCTCATCTCTCGTCTCTCTCTCTGTCTCTCTGTCGTCTCTCTCTTCTGACTTCTCTCTCGCCTCTCATCTCTCTCTCTTCTCTCTCGCCTCTCATCTCTCTCACTGTGTTGCTGTGTATATATATATATACTGTGTATATACAGTATATATATTACATACATATATATATATCTCGTCTCTCTCTCCCCCTCTCTCTCTCGTCTGAGACTAAAACCCTTATATATTACATATATATACTCTGTTTTTTTTAACAGTCAGTCTGAGACTGTTCAAAATTATATATTTAATATATATACATATATAATATATAATATATATTTTTTATTCAACGTATCCTCTAACGTATCGTATCCTACTTTTTGGAAAAATCACGTATCCACGTATCCGTATCGTATCGTATCCGTATCTCGTATCCGTATCCGTGCTTCTTAGGTTATAAATGAGATGCTTCTGTTGATGGAAACATGATCTTGCACAATCTCTTTGAGGAATATATCAGACGAACAAATTCTAAATGCTTAGCAACAAAACTGGAACAGTATTGTTATCAGTTTATTTTTGCGGAGAGAAACACAACGGTGAACTTACAAAATCTGTGAAGAGGAGAGACACATGAGGAAAATATCTCCATGAACCCAAGTAAGAGGTTTGCAGATGCGACCGAAACGCTTGCTTTTTATTCCGCAGCGTGATGCCAATACAGCAGCACGCATAAGAATGTAAATTGCCAAACTTGTATGCTGTGTGTCCAATCCAGTCAGAAGCATCGAAGGCCCAGCAATCGCCCCGGCCAACAAAGCTCTCCATCTTGCAGTCCTAAAGTAAAATCAGGCATCAAATTATCTACCAGAAATAAAACCATCCAGAATTTACAACAGCCCTTCAATTAGATGACAGCCTTTCCCAATTACCAGACTAAGTATACTGAACAGTTTGTAAAATTACAGCAGCACTTCACCGGTCAAATTATGGTTCTTGAAGCGCCCAGATCAAAATCAATTCATGATAAGTGGAGACAAGCTCTAACACTACCTTGATGTGCAACTTCAACCCCGAAACACAGAATCCAAAACATAAAATCTACATGGAACAACATGCACTTACGGAAGAATTGGAGGAATTAATTAATATTTGCCCAAAAGCCTTCAAAAGCCCAGCTCTAATACCCTGTTGAACTGTCTAGCTCAAACCTATCTATAAATGGAGAAATATATACATATACATCTAACTATATGTGAAATATATTTAGAAATCCAAAATATCTAAACAAGGTTTACAAAGATTAGATGAAATCTCAAAGAATCCCAAATGCCTAAATCCTAATAAACAACATAGAGGAAGAATGAAGAGAATATCTTATCGAGGGAATCGGCAACGAGCGGAGAGGTCGACATAACACTATTTTTCAAGCCCAAATGCCTAATACACTATTTTTTCGAGGTGACAAAAAACCCATGACAATCATCTAAGATTTAGTTACATGGAAGCCTTAACTACCAAACCGAGTACACCAATAATTTCTAAAACTACAACAGCAAAGCATAAACTAATAAATGGAGAGACAAGGAGAAAAATAAAGTTTGAAAAGCATGCCTTCGGTGTCCTCCCACCGTCGCTATAATTTCATCCACTGAAACAAAAGTCCCAGCAAAGGTGCCAAGGAATAGACCGTATCTCAGAGTTTCTTTAATGGCCAAAATCACATCCTCACTGCTTGAAGCCATTCCCACCTTCCTGAACCACAGAATTTATTTAATTATAGAACATAAATGTTGTGTATAATTTAGGCTCCATTCTTCTTAAATTTTTGTTTTCCTTTTTTTTTTTCTTTTCTGAATTTTTATCGCGCTATAAATTTTTGGATTAATCGTTCATACGACTAAAAAGTTAAAAATTATGACCAAAAGCACAAAAAGTTCACTACAGCCGAAAAATACCAGGTTTTTAGTGTTATCTTATATTAACTTTTTTTCAATTCCAGTTCACATTTTTATACTTTCATCCCGGCGAAAAGGAAATTACGACGAAAAGCTAAACAAAAAATTTGGAAAAAGTAAAAAATACCGGACCAAAAATTTAGATAGAACGGGGCCTTAATCAGATCTGCGCAAGTATATCGTAAGTAAGAACGAAGTGAAACGAACGAAATCGTGTAATTACTTGGCAGAGGTCAGTAACCGTCTGCGTCTGAACCGAGCAACTATCGCGAAGAGAGCGAGGCCGCCTTTGATGCCAGCTCCAATGGCGAAGCCTTTGATCGAGGCAGCCAAGATCCTCCATTTCTTATCGTAGTCATAGAGAGGCACAGAATCGAAGCTGAGCAAAGACGAGGAAGACGATGAGGAAGGGAGATCGGACCGCCTGCAATGCCAACACCTCGGATTGTCGTCGAGATCGGCTCCGTTCTCGTCGGAGAAGCAAGTGCAGGGGCCGGCGCCGGCGAGTGGGGCGGCGCCGGGCGGTGGCATGGTGGGGGGAGGAGGCTAGGGTTTGGGGAAGTGTGAGGGGAATCTTCGTGGGAGAATGAATGAACTTGGTGGGAGTTTTTGAAAGCGATGAAAGAGAGAGAGAGAGAGAGAGAGAGAAGCATTTTCCGTTTGGAAGACATCCAAGGGGGCGAGTGAAGGCGTTACACGCTATGTGGTAGTTTTCGTAGAGCTCTTTTTTCTTTTTTTTTAATATTGTGATGTAAGGTGTTCTGGAGCATCTTGTGTGCACCTCGAACTATTCTCTACCTCTCCTGCCATTTCACACGGATTATATGGGCAAGCAAAATCGAATATGAAATCTGAGGAGGAACCAAACTCCTATCCTCCAAGTCTCGGGGGCAGATACCGTCCATTTGTTTTGGACCAGTTCGATCCATTTGGTGCATCAAGGCCGTCCAAAAATGTTTTGAACGACTTAGATTTAAAGCGGTGTTTTAAAAAAACAAATAATAAACACTCTCTTTAAATCTGAACCTTCAAAAATACTTTTGAACAGCCAAAATACACTAAATGAACCGAACTAATCCGAAGCGAAATGAACGAGATCCGAGTCCTCCAAGTCTCATGCTAAAACCACCGGGCCACCTTGGGCCCTTGGGTTATTTTCGGAGAGCTCTTTCCAGGTAGTAAGGTAGTATTAATCATGCTGAACATACTCTGAGGCGCGTTGATGGATTTTCCTTTTTAGTTAGGCTCCGATGAGCATGACAGAATTGATTATTGATTCGGACTATAAATCCAAAGAACAAATAGTGCAGAGAAAGCTTGTTCGTTTCCATAATTTACTTTGTTTTAACTTTGTTTTTCAATCATTACCTTATATCTCTCTTCAATCATTATCCTATTTCTCTAATTATTAATTTCATTTCTCTCTCTATCTCTCTCCACTCATTACCCCTCTCTCCAATCATTACCCTATTTCTCTCTCCACCCACTACCAAAACTAAAATACCCAAATAACCCAAATGAACATTGCCGAGACGTTTCTTTGCCGGGAATGGAAGTTTTTGTTCGGTTCGTTAACCTGCTTTATACCTCGCGTGCTATGAATTTTGTGTAGGAATTTTCCTAAATGTGGTTAGTATGGTGTGTGTTTCATTGAATTGTTTTTGGAGACCTTCTATCGGTACCGATGAAATGGGTACTGAGGGTGCACATACAATATGTTGAGGTCCACTTCTTGGTTCTATATAAATAATTCGAGCCGTTCAAAAACTTTTAAAATAATTTGAGCCGTTCAAAAAGTTTTAAAACAGTAATTTTTTTAGAAGGACCTTGCCAAAAATTAGCTCAATTGAATATCTCTAAGCCATTGATCCAAACTTTTATTTCTTATTTAGAATTAAGGATACTAACTTCAAAATGAAAAATTGAAAGATCGGATCAAACACTTGTGAATATCCAATTGAGTTGATCATTTGTGTAGGACTCCTAAGTGGGCCACACACACCGTATGTGCACCGTCGGTACTCACCTCATCGGTGTCCATAATTTTTTCGTTGTTTTTAGCTTTTTTCCCAAGATTGTATACGGTAAGTTAGAGGAAACATTAGTAGGTTATCAACTAAAGAGAGTTCAATGTCTCTTTATAGACTCAAACTCCAGACCTCCTCTGTGAAGCCATGAGATACAATCAGATGGGCAAACAACCACATCTTTTAGGTTATTTGATATGTTTTCATCTTGAGAGAGGAAATTTATTTCTTAATGCTTTCTAAAATACTCCCTCCGTCCCAATTAAATTTTTTTTTTTGGAGTTCGTACAACTTTTCAATTGATTATATCTTGTAATCGAGATCTATCAAATAAGATTCATATTAGATATGAAATTAATTACGAATTTCAACATATAACTCGTTTTGTTAGCCGGTTAGAATAGAACGAGGGACAATTAAATATGAACGGAAGGAGCATTAGTTACCTCCTAATCTATAATCGGTTCACAAACTATATTCCGCTCCCCTTCACTTCATCCGTTTTACCATTTGACCATCTTCACTTTTGATTTAGACATCCTAACACTCAAACTTTAGGCTAGCTTAAAATCTCCATTCCTTTAGTACATCCAAGAAAATTAGAAATGGATTGTGAAAGTAATTATATGAGTGGCATATGACCTCATTTAATAGTATTTTGGTGCATTTTTATTTTCTATTCACCACACCCCATTCAAAGTTAATTTCGTGTTTATCCCCTAAATTATTCACGTTTTGCTATTTCATTCCTTAACCATGAAAATGGTCTATTGCATCCCACAATTTTTCAATTGCAACCCATTTGGTCTAATAGAGATGATGGGAGTCCAAATCTTGGACAGAAAAAAGTGCACGTGGCCTTCAAACAAAAAGACTACGTGCAAAGAGAGGAGAGAGGCAGAGGTTTCTAGAGAGCTTCATAGAGAGAGAAAGCTCTCCTCCTCTCTTTTTTTCCTCTTTCTTCTCTTGCTGCCTTCCCCCTCCATGCTCCCCTCCCCCCAGGCGGCTCCCCCACCTCTTACCTCCCCATCTTCTTCCCTCCTCCTCCTCTCCTTCCTTCATGGTTATGAGATGGTTGAGACTCTCTCCTTCGGAAGAGTAGATCTCCCACACTCCCCATTATATTTGGATTTCGGAGATCCAGATCTGGAGTTCTAGGTCTGGGTACTAGCTCTTAAATCGATCCGGGAGACGGTATTCTTGTGCTCTCCAAACGGCGGCGGTGGCAGCGTCAAGATGCGGATCCAGTGATGATACTACGACAAGAACCAAATCCAGTGGCGATCCTCCACCCACCTCTTTAAGTGGAGTGTTGGGTCCTGCTTCGTCTGTCGATATATCAATATATAATCACCCCAAGCATAGGGTAAATACGTCCATTGAAGAATAATAATCCAGAAATCCGGGATCGTATCCAAGAGAATATCATCATGGCTTGATTGGATTTGTAGATGTAAGAATTGTGGCCTTGAAGTGGCTAACTTTCAGGTGTAGTTTGAAATGGGATAAACGTGCGGTAAAAGTGATTTGAAAACCATTTAAACTAAGCAACTAGGTCTAGGGGATTTCAACACTCACGGCTCGAATCAATCAGCTCTCTCTCGAATTACTCGGGTTGAGATACGCGTCAACGATCTCCCAACCCAGAGGATTTGTTGTTAAGCCCATTTACTAGAAAAGGAGTCGAAATACCAAGAGAGTTCTAGTATTCATCTAGCAAATGCAAGGGATGACATAGCTCTAAGCATCTATGCGTGGCAAGTAGGCTCGCTCTTGCCTACGTATGATCAAAGAGGTTAACACTGCCAAGATTTGATAGACAAACACGAACTACCTTGATTTTCCAACTAAATATGAAGATTTATTGAGAGAAAAGCATGATTAATCCAAGTCATGGAGTTCTAGTCACCCCAGGGCCAAGCCTAATTAACTACTCACTCATGCTAGAAATTGAATCAACAAAGCTGAATATTGAAAACATGACGGAATTCGAATTAAACTAGAGATTAAGATAGATCAAGAGCGTAGCTACAACTTTAATGAAGAGCGAAATAACAAATAACAACTAACTAAGGAAGGAAATGCAGGATTTAAGCAAGAACAAGTAAGAACAATGAAGAAACAATAGCAAGAGTAAGTAACAAGAAATGAAATCCTACTTTAGATCTAAAAAAAGTGCAGTAGTATCTCTGGATATGTGACATAATGAGGCTATACTAGCCCTCATTCGTGTACGAAATATCCCAAAAACGCCCTAAAAATTCGCTACGAAACACCCCGGGATCGATATAAGGGTTTCTTGTATCTATACCGAACAGCTTTGAACAGTTCCTCTTGGCCGCCGTAGCTTCCCGGTATTGATACACCAAAACGCTGTATCAATACCCAATGGCTTCGAGCCCACTGGAATCTGCTTGCAAACTGGTAATGATACACCATTTTGGTGTATCGATACCGCCTTCAAATAGCCAGAACTTCAGCTCCACAGTTCCCAGTAGCTTCCACAGCAGTATAGCACCCAACAGCTTTCACAACATCTTATTTTCATTCCCTAAACTTAAGTAAAGACTACATTTTAAACATTTCTTTTACTTTTTCTTTACTTATAATTTATTTAATGAAAATAAGGAAGTACCCCCCATTTGAAAACAATGGCATTATCAGAAATTTGATATTTCAATCCAATCAAAATGTTGACCCCTAGCTTTTAGTGTAAAACAGAAAATAGCACTCTTTTCTATAGAGGAAATGGTTCGAAACATGACCTTGCTCTTCGACTAAAACCTTGCAAATTTGAAGTTGTTCTTAGAAAAATTCAAGAATCAATTACCGTCATTTTTTTAATCTCGAAAATCGATACTTTTTTGAAAAGTCATTTTTTCATACTTAGAATTTCAAGGGCCAACAGGGTCTTCCTTGGTTCCTCGGGTACTTGGATGCACTCGGGCCATTCATAGCGTCAAAACATGCCTTATTCACACAATTTACCTGAGAACGTTAAACACATACCTTACGTGCAATATCAAAGAAAACACTAACTTTATAAACA
The DNA here is from genome assembly GCA_018127125.1 of Rhododendron griersonianum. Lineage (NCBI taxonomy): Eukaryota > Viridiplantae > Streptophyta > Magnoliopsida > Ericales > Ericaceae > Rhododendron > Rhododendron griersonianum. Next base: position 54,704 of record JACTNZ010000027.1, on the reverse strand, counting down.
TAAATACGATAAAACTAAGGACTTAAGCACCAAGAATATGCATTATTGGGTGCTTATCAGGTCCTCATCGGCACTAAGCGGCTTTTTGGTTTTGTTTTGTTTTGTTATTTTTTGTATTTTCGAACCGGTAGTGTCCTTTCTTGTACTTTGTTTTGATATATATATGGGATTATCTTGTTCGTCCAAAAAAAAAAAAGACTACTCGCACAGACGGGGCCCATTTTGGGGTTCCACACAAACAATCGAAAATGTTCATTAAATTTAGAAAAAAATTTGGGTAGCCCTATAGAAAATCAGCTCAATTGGATGACAACAAGTTCTCGATCTAACGTGCTAACTTTTGATTCACAAAAAAGTTAGAAAATTGGATCAAAAACTTGCAGTCATCCGATTGAGATAATATTTTACGAGGCTAATAAAAAATTACTTTAAATTTAATGTACTTTTCGGGTTGTTTGCGTGGGACCCCGAAGAAGGCCCACAAGCTTTCTGTGCGCGTAGTCTTTTTGTTTGGTGGCCATGTGAATTTTTTTCCTTCCAACATTTGGACTCCCGTTATATATTCAAAGGTGCTACTGGTACAGATTTTATATCTATACCAGTGTGTACAAATAGCTTTTTGGTCCCATTTTGAGTATAAAAAAAAGATCGGAACCATTCATTTTGTTTAAAATACTTTGTTTATGACTCCTACAAAAAATAAGCTCAATCCAGTATCGATTAGAGCGCCTACAAAACGTCCAACTTTGTCCCAGAATTCAAGCCTGAATTCTAAAACAAAGTTGGATGTTTCGTAAATGCTTTTACCGATACTAGATTGAGCTTATTTTTTGCAAGGACCATAAGTAAAGTATTTTAAACAAAATGAGCGGCTCTGATCATTTTTTAAGACCCAAAACGGGTTCAATAAAAGGTTTGTACACACTGATACATATAATATATATGTACCATTGGACTTTCTGTTATCTATTAGACCAAATGGGTTGCAATTGGGAAGTTGAGGAATAAAATAGATAATTTTCATAATTTAGGGATGAAAGTAGCAAAAATGTGAATAACCTAGGGAATAAAAACAAAGTTAACTCCCCTATTTATTCCAAAAGCCCTCCTTCCCTCTTGCCCTTTGCTTAGCGTTACCATGAACGATCCCTATCACATTGGCCACCAAAACTCACCTCGCTCCTCTCGTCTCTCCATCAACCACACCATAACCATTCCCTACTGTCACCGAAGTTCACATTCTCTCTCATCTTCTCACATGTTTAGACTACAATAATACATATGTTGGACCACAAAACTCGTAAGAGTAACCATAAAAGTTTATACATATGTTGGACTACAAAACTCGTAAGAGTAACCATAAAAGTTTATATGATAAAATAATTTGGCAACAAAAGTATCATAATACGAGGCACAAAAATACATATATACCCTAAGGGGTGTAGTTGGTTGGAGGAGAGAATTCCTATAAGAGGGGAAGTCCTCTGCTTTTTTTTCTTTACGGTTGATGGCTATCTTCTAGGGAAGGGAGTTAGGAAATCGGGTAGACGAGAGCTTCCGATAGGCAAACAAGGAAGGTTGCCCAATTTGCTTAAGACAAAAAAAGCACACCATAGGCATACGGATCCTGTAGTGGGCCGAAAATACCGAAGGTTCAAAAGGGCCAAAACGATGTAGTACAGTGACCTACGAACCTAGTTGGTTTGGACTTTGTACGACCACCGAAGAGACGTGGCATTATTATGTGCGGCTTCCGAGTGTAGGCGGTTCGCCGACTCTTGTGATTCTATTTCCGCCGGAGCAAAAACCCATCATTACGTTCGGCGAGCTTGACGTTCGGGAAGTTCATCTCTTCGGGAAAATCATTACGCTTGGCAGTCGTTCCTTCGGGATGGTCTTTCTTCGGCAATAGCTTGGTTCGGCAGTCAGCATGTTCGTCTACGGTCATTCAACGGTCAAACAGTGTCAGAACGAAAGTGACGTCTCTGTCCGATGTGATGGCTCTGACATTTAATAGTGCGACTCTGTCACCCACGTGGGACGGTGGCTCGTAAATATCTCTGACACGTGACGTCAGCCGAACAGCACGACACGTGGAGGCGATCTAACTTGCTTTGCACTCTCAGGTTGCCTATAAATAGAGGGCTACCCCCAACCAGGTTTCTCTCTGATACACTCTCTCTACATACTTTTCTAAAAAGCTTTCTCCTTCACTTCTCCTCCACCTACTGACTAGGTCGTCGGAGCTTCTACCCGGAGGAACACCCCCCCTTCGGTTTGCAGGTACTCAGGCGGACTCTGTTCATCTTCTCAACCTAGGACGAAGGAAGGAAAAGGTTCAAGGTGGAATTAACCCCCCCCACAATTGGCGACTCTGCTGGGGAATTAAAGTTTCACTCGGTTCATCCTCTCTTCGTTCATCAATGTCGAGGCGTACACCACCACCGAGGCCGGAAGACTTTACCCTCGGGCTATCTAGGTTCGGTTATTGCAACACCCCCCAGACTCATAATACCCTAACCATCGTACCCACCGCGCATCGGCCAAATGCTAACCCTACCGAGCTTGAAATTGCTCTTACCGAACAAAAACGGCAGGCTGCCGTGATAGCTCTTCTTCAGCAACGACTTGAAGGCCGGGATGGCCATGTTCCGATAATGCCGTCTCCTAGAAATGACGACGCGGGAACAAGTAGACATATGGATACTCAATGACATGGGAAGCGTGTCCTCGCTCGGACCGAGGATAACACCAGGACAAGACACCGTCCTAATCTTAGCCACATCGGAGATCAGCCAATTACACCCCGAAGGCGGCACTTGGAGGGTGCTGGCCACGGCGAAAGTTCGACTCGTTCGTCAAGATCAACAGCAAGGAGCCGACGGTCCGATGTTTCCGAGCCCTCATTAACCCTAGGTCTTTATCAGGCAGAACTCCCAAAGGCCAGGACTCGGCTTGATTTCGACATGAATTGTCCTCCTCCTCGGGAGAAGCATGTTCGTTCCCGTTTCCAGCCTTCTGGCAAAGAAACGTTGGGGCACCACCGAGCTGACAGTAGGGATATTCGTCGGGAACGAGACAACAGCGTCGTCCTGTTTGATCAACTCACGGGCGAACCCATCACCTATCGTCCTATAGATAGCGGTATAGCACGACAACGGGTTTATGATGACGGCCCCAAGCAATCTAGGGGAGGAAGTGGGCGTCTTCGGGAACGTCTTGAACCAATGCATCATCACCGGGCTCTTGCCGTTGAAACCGAGCGACGAGGTATTGGATTACCGTTGGGCACGGTTGTTATCCCAGCGGACGACACAAAGCTCGGAAGGGCGAAGGCATCGCCTTTTACCGACGCTATCCTGAACGAACACCCCCCTGCCCGGTTCACCATGCCGAAGATTAAACCATATGAGGCGAAGGAAGACGCTGTGTTGTTCGTCACACGCTTCCGACAGATAATGTCTCTGCACAATTTTTCCGACGCTATCATGTGCAAAATCTTCCCTCTTGCTCTGACTCAGCCGATTATGATGTGGTATAACCAGCTGAAACCACGGTCGATCACATATTTCGACGAGTTGGAACTCGAGTTCACCAAACGCTTTGTGACAAGTAGCATCCAACCAAAGACACTCTCTATGTTGGTCAACATGCATCGACGGCCGGGGGAGACGTTGCGTTTATACACCGAGCGGTACTGGGAAGTTTACAATTTGATTCCCGATTGTAACCAGGCGGTGGCGGCAGAATCTTTTATGAATGGGTTGGACCCTTCATCACCCATGTTTCGAGATCTTTCTCGAAATCCGCCGAGGAATATGAGTGAGCTCATGGCTATTATCGAAAAGGATTGCATGTACAAAGAGGCAGTGGCCGAGCATGGTGATCCGAAGACCGGAGACTTCACGAAACCTTCGGTAGGCCCTTCGGTGGTAAAGAAGCAGGTTGCAAACGTAAAGGGTGGAGCGCAAGGGCATGCCACACAGAAACAAGCGCCAAACAAAAAACAGCCTTAGCCGCAACCTACGCAGCAACAGCAACAAAGATGGCCTTGTATCATTTCCTAAGTATGCCGTAGATTCCGAAATGATTTAAAGTAGATAACGAACACACTTAGGCATGACATGAGATGAATACCTAAACTAAGAAAGTAAGAAGAGAAAGAACGGGATATGGACAAAACTTGATCGAAATATGCTCAAACATTGTGAATTCCACCTTAGTCCATTCATGCAAGTTGCGAGATACAAAATTTGCGTAATGAACTCTTGCCCGAAAACACTTAATGAGCATGTGCCAAGCTATTTTAATCCACTAACTCTGTACTAACGGAAGGATTGCAACACTAAAAACGAAAAACTTTGTACAAAAGCATAAAAACATAAATAATAAAAACATAAAGAAAAATATCATAGATATTTCCCTCCCCCCCAACTTAAGATATGCTATGCCCTCATAGCACAGAGAACAACAGTAAGGAAAGGGAACAAAAGATGGTACCCCCGGGGGAATGTCAACCCCCTTATACCTCGACCAAGTTGGAGGCTTTGCGTCATTGCCCACGTTCGATCCGAAGTTATGTGCTTCCAAGGCTTCACTCTTTCGGTCGGAACCACCAGCTAGTCACACAGGGCCATTGTCAATGCTTTATTGGCCTAACAACCGCGACACGTAGTCGCACCCATGCTTAGGGCTCCTGAATGCCTCAATCACGTCGACGGCAGACCCAAACCACCAAGGCTGGTGTGGTAGCGTGCTAACCCTGCAGAAGCGGTATTGTACGAAGGACCTACCAGCAGGCAAATGACATTAGAACCGCCCGGCTCGTGTTATCCGGGCAACAGGTAAACATAAATAAAAAGAAAAACGAAAAAAAAAAAAAAAAAAACACCACCCGATTTTCACGCAATCTTACGAGTCATACTTTTCTTCCCGTGTCCCACCAAGTAGACAAGACACGGGTGGCTATACTAGACCGTCGAATTTGTTACATCATGCCCGAAGTAAAATCCACCGCTTGACCTCGCCAAGCAATTAAGCCCAGCGTTCCCTATGATCAAAACAAAGTGAGACAAGACAGAGCCTAGCGCCAAAGCACGGGAATATCAAGTCGCACCCAAAGACCTAAACTGCCTCCGATAGGGACATATCTGGTGAGCATGGATCATTAACGGTGAACTACTACAAAGAAAGACTAATTAAAGCCTGATACAATGATGCATTAGGGAAATCTCATGGTTGTAAAAACCCAAAACTAAAACAAACAGACTAATATGTACAAGAACTAAACATTGCCCTTACTAACCGGAGCTGGGCACACGATCCTTATTTTAGTAGCGGCGTGCGAAGCTACAAATACCCAAGTCAATGGTGGGTACCCCCTACCCAGGGGCCGGGTCCGACAAACAATCAAGTTCAGCGGTTACGCTTTCGCTCCCCGTGCAAATATAGAGTTAGAAAAACAACTCAAACAACAAGGTCAACCGGATATACCGGCGCGACCAACTCCTCCTCCACCTCGTCAACCGGAAAATTCTCTAAAAATGGCTTAAGCCTTTGTCCATTGACCTTAAAGATATTTTCATTGACCGGATTCATGACCTCGACAGCCCCGTGAGGATAAACTTTATACACAACAAAGGGGCCAATCCATCGGGAACGCAACTTGCCCGGAAAAAGATGAAGTCTCGAATTGTAAAGCAAAACTTTTTGACCAACTTCAAAATTCTTCCTTTGAATGTGCTTATCATGGAAATCCTTAACTTTAGACTTATAGATACTAGTATTATCATATGCATCTCTACGGATTTCTTCAAGTTCATTCAATTGGAGTTTACGGTGAGCTCCGGCGTCGGGCAAACGGTAGTTTAACTGTTTAATAGCCCAATACGCCTTATGCTCTAACTCCACCGGAAGGTGGCATGCCTTACCGTATACAAGGCGATAGGGCAAAGCGCCCAAAACCGTCTTGTACGCGGTACGATATGCCCACAAAGCGTCGGTCAATCTTAAGGACCAATCCTTCCGATTGGGATTTACCGTTTTCTCAAGAATACGTTTTACCTCACGATTGGCAAGCTCTGCTTGACCGTTGGATTGAGGATGATATGCGGTGGAGACCTTATGCGTGATGCCATACTTCTTCATCAAAGCGGCGAACGGCCGGTTGCAAAAGTGACTCCCTTGGTCGCTAATAATTGAACGTGGGACCCCAAACCGCGAGAAGATGTGCTCCTTAAGAAACTCGAGCACCACCTTATGATCATTGGTACGCGTGGCAATGGCCTCAACCCACCTTGACACATAGTCGACTGCCAAGAGGATGTACAAATTGCCAAACGACATCGGAAATGGCCCCATAAAGTCGATTCCCCAACAGTCAAACACCTCAACAACGAGAAATTTGGCTTGGGGCATCTCATTCCGTCGGGTCACACTTCCCAATTGTTGACAACGGTCACAAGCCTTGCAAAAATTGTAGGCATCTTGATTTAGGGTTGGCCAATAAAAACCGCACTGTTGTATCTTAGCGGTGGTCTTCTTTGCAGAGAAATGCCCGCCACATGCCTCAGTATGGCAAAATTTAAGAATCCCTTGTTGATCAAAATCCGGCACACACCGGCGGATGATTTGGTCGGGACAATATTTGAACAAGTAAGGATCGTCGTAGGAAAAGTGCTTCACTTCTGATAGGAACCGCCGACGCTCATGAGAAGACCAATGCGTTGGAAGCAGCCCGGTAACCAAATAGTTAACAATGTCTGCAAACCACGGGGCTATTGATATACCAAATAATTGCTCATCGGGGAAGCTATCGCCAATGGGCAAGTGCGAAGTACGATCCTCGAAATCCAAACGCGATAAATGATCCGCCACCACATTTTCCACCCCCTTCTTGTCCTTGATGGTGATGTCAAATTCTTGGAGAAGTAGTATCCACCGAATCAAGCGGGCCTTTGCATCCTGCTTGGTGAATAGGTACTTGAGGGCTGAGTGGTCGGTGTAAATTGTGATCGGGGCACCAACTAAGTAAGACCGAAACTTATCCAAGGCAAAAACGATGGCAAGAAGCTCCTTTTCAGTTGTGGAATAATTCATTTGGGCATCATTGAGGCTTTTGCTCGCATAATATATCACCCACGGATGTTTGTCCTTCCTTTGGCCAAGAACGGCCCCGACGGCATAGTCGCTCGCATCACACATCAACTCAAATGGAAGATTCCAATCGGGCGTTTGAACAATGGGAGGCGTAGTAAGACTAGCTTTGAGCTTAACAAACGCCTGCTCGCATGCTTCCGTCCATTCAAAAGGTACGTCCTTGGAAAGGAGATGGCAAAGCGGCCTTGAAATCGCGCTAAAATCCTTGATAAAACGCCGATAGAAACCGGCATGGCCAAGGAACGAGCGAATGTCTTTAATGCACTTCGGGGTAGGGAGGTTTGAAATAAGATCAATCTTAGCTTTGTCTACCTCGATACCCTTGGCCGATACGATATGCCCGAGCACAATCCCTTGAGTGACCATAAAATGGCACTTCTCCCAATTTAGAACCAATGCCTTCTCCTCGCATCGCGTTAAGACCTTCTCCAAGTTGGCCAGACATGACTCAAACGAGTCGCCAAACACGGAGAAGTCATCCATGAAGACTTCCACGATTTTCTCGACCATATCGCTGAAAATTCCCATCATACACCGGGAAAAGGTGCCGGGAGCGTTACACAAGCCGAATGGCATGCGTCTATAAGCAAAGGTCCCGAACGGGCATGTAAACGTTGTTTTCTCTTGGTCGGACAAGGCCACTTCGATTTGATTATAGCCCGAATATCCGTCGAGAAAGCAATAAAAAGCATGACCGGCTACTCTCTCCAAGATTTGATCGATGAAGGGAAGAGGAAAGTGATCCTTGCGCGTGCTCGCATTCAACTTGCGATAATCAATACAAACTCGCCACCCGGTAGTCACACGGGTCGGAACAAGCTCGCCTTTATCATTTTGTACGACGGTGACGCCCGCCTTCTTTGGAACTACTTGTATGGGGCTCACCCATTTAGAATCGGCAATAGGATAGATAATCCCCACGTCAAGCAACTTAAGAATCTCGGCCCGGACCATGTCTTTCATGATTGGATTGAGCCGACGTTGTGGTTGCCTTGACGGTTTCACATCTTCCTCCAAATAGATATGATGAGAGCATAGAGAAGGAGAGATGCCTTGAATATCCGCGATAGTCCACCCGATTGCCTTCGTGTGCCTCCGCAAGAGTGCTAGTAACTCATCTTCTTGAAGTTTGTCAAGAGAGGAAGAGATGACTACCGGAAATGTATTGTTCTCACCAAGGAAGGCATACTTCAAAGTGTCCGGTAGCGCTTTCAGTTCAAGAATAGGCGGCTCGATACTAGAAGGGAGTGTTTTCCGCTCAAGAGGTGGCAATTCTTCAAACTTTGGAAGCCACGGTGCAACTCCACAAATTCCCTCATCACCATCCTCGCCATTAAGCACAGAAAATAATGACTCCATTTCGTCAGATTCAAGAAAAGCGGCCTCCTCCGAAGTAAGCGCTAATTCCAACGAGTCCTTATACAAGAACTCCTCCACGTGCTCTTGCACCAACGTATCCACCAGACTTACATTTTGGCAATCCTCATCGTCACCCATTTGAGTCCCGACATTGAACATATTGACCTCCATTTTCATATTACCGAAAGACATGTTCAATAGCCCATTCCGACAATTTATGACCGCATCCGAAGTTGCTAGAAACGGCCTCCCAAGGATAACGGGCGTAGATAGCGGTGATGTAGAAGACGGACAAGTATCCAAAACCACAAAATCCACGGGATATACGAATTGATCCACTTGTACCAACACATCTTCCACCACTCCACGGGGAATTCGGACACTCCTATCCGCCAATTGAAGGGTAACCCGCGTAGGTTTCATCTCCCCCAACCCTAGCTCTTGATACACCGAAAACGGAAGCAAGTTCACACTAGCTCCCAAATCTAACAAAGCTTGCTCCACCCTTTTTCCCCCAATAGTGATAGCAATTGTAGGACATCCGGGGTCTTTGTACTTAGGTGCGAGGTTAGTTTGGATAATTTGGCTCACTTGCTCGGTAAGGAGCACCTTCTTATGCACATTGAGCTTTCGCTTTTGGGTGCACAAATCCTTCAGAAACTTGGCATATGACGGGATTTGCTTGATGGCATCCATCAACGGAATGTTAACATTGACTTGCTTGAATACATCAAGAATGTCGGCGTTTTTGGAAGGAAGGGTTGGTTTCTTCAACCGAGAAGGGTACGGTACCGGAACGGGAGAGACTTGCGGGCTCGGAACGGGCACGGCTTCCTTTGAAACTTCCACGGGAGATTCCCCGTCTTCCTCTGGAGCTTGCTCGATACATTCCTCAGATATTGGATTTGATGGTGCCGAAGATGGTAGTACGATAGGTGTCCCTGGCGGTTCCACTTGAGCGTTGTCAACGGCTTTGCCACTCCTTAAAGTGATAATTGCTTGAGCTTGTTCGGGTGGAGGTGCCGAAGAAGTGCCAATAAGTAGTTGAGCTTGTGGATTGGCTTGAGGTTGAGTAGGGAACTTTCCCCTTTCTTGTTGGAGAAGCCCCAAAGAGGTGGTTATTTTTCCCATTTGGTTCTTCAATTCCCCCATCATTTGCGTGTTATTCTCATTGTAATTGGACTGAGCTTGTGCGAAGGATTGAAAAGTATCCTCCAAAGATCGCCTCGGTGGGGGTTGGAATTGGTTAAAGCCTTGAAATGGACCGGACGGTACAAAACCTGGCGGTCCTTGTGAAAAACGTGATTGCCCTTGGCTTTGAGCAGGCCGCCATGGTTGCACTTGATTACCGGAAGGTGCTTGAGAGAGTCCTCCTTCTATTTGATTGTTCCAACGGAATCCCGACTGTTGCCTTGGGCCTTGGTTGAAGCTTTGGGGAAATGATTCAAACCGTTGATTCACCGCACTAACTTCTTCAATTGGAAGGTTTAAGTTGCCATAGTTCTGTTTGAAAGTGGCAAGAGACGGACAGTTGTCGGTCGAATGACCCGTCTCTCACATATAGAACACATCTCCTCCACCGCTCTCACCGCCTTGACTTCCTTTACTCCTTTCAACTCCAATTTTTCCAGCTTTTCTGCCAATTGTTCCATCCGTGTTTCAATAGCTTGGTGCTCGTTAATAGAGAACTTCCCGGAGCCACCGGGACCTTGGCTAGCCATAGCTCTATCCCCGACATCCTCGTAACTCCAAGTCAAGGATTTCTTGGCCACTTCATCCAAGTAGTCCCAGCCATTATCGGGTGACTTGTTCATGAATCCCCCGGAACACATGGTGTCAAGCAATTGCTTGCTTTGTTGCGAGCATCCCAAATAGAAGTAGTGAATCAATTGATACAAAGCAAAACTATGGTGAGGGACCGCTGAAAGCAAATCCTTGAATCGATCCCAATATTGGTGGAAAGCTTCTCCCTCCCTTTGCTTAAAGGTTTGAATTTGATCCATTAGAAGCTTTGTTCGGCTAGCCGGAAAGAACTTCTTGTGAAAAATATCCTGAACCTCCGCCCATGTGTGCAACGATTGGGGCCTCAAAGAGTGAAACCAAGTCTTAGCTTTATCCTTCAAGGTAAAAGGGAAAAGTCTCAATCTTGCTTGGTTTAAGTGAGCATCCACAGTGACAAATGATTGGAGGGTCTCCTCGAAAGTCCGGATATGCTGATACGGATCCTCGCGCTCCATACCATGGAAGAATGGGATGCACCGATGATAGTCGGCTTTGAACAAGAATGTGTTTGCAACAGTGGTGGGCCGTGGAAAGACTATAGGTGACAGTTGTGTAACCCGTTCTGGATTCAAGTAGTCCTGAAGAGTCCTAACCGGAGGAACTTCCTCATCTGCCATTGATCGCCTTGATGGAGAATGCTGCCTAGAAACTCTGCTTGGTGGAGAGTAAGTCCTGAGATTGATACTCCTTACACGAGGTGGAGAACTAGAACGGTGCAGGCGATGTGAGCAAGGACTACGATACACCCAAGGCCTTTGATCAACCGTGAGCATGAACACTGCCGTTGGGCAATTTAGAGCTAGTAACCGCTCTGCAGTAATAAAAACAGACTGGAGGGGCTATGCCGCCACCTCTCTCTCAACAAACAGTTATGAGGGGCTATGCCGCCGCCTCAAAAGATATATGCCAACAAGAAAAGAAACGAAATGAAAAGGCAAAGGATACTCAAACTAGCTTCGTTAAACCTCGAATCGAATTGGTGGCTCAGTTAGAGGTGTCCGCTAGGTCGAGTATACGATGCACAAAAAGGGAAAACAAAATGGAATACTTACAGAGGTTTGTCGAACCTCCCAATAAGCTATATAAGAAAGTCCCCGGCAACGGCGCCAAAATATGCTTCGTCCACAACCTCGCCTTCAAAAGAGGTCGAATTACCCCGAGCGTAGGGCTAGGTCATTGTCAGCATAGATACCGGAAATCCGGAATCGTTCCCACAGAGAGAATCTCGATAGCTTGTTGGGATTTGTAGATGCAAGTTTTCCAGGCGTTCAGACGGCCAACTATCGGTTTGCTTTGGAAAGTGATGAAAAATACTAGAAACTTGGTTTTAACTAGATTAGACAAGCGGCATGGCAATGAAACTACTATCGCCCGCAACTTAGGCCTTCGAACCATTCTCAACGACAACTCGGTTGATTCGCACGGCTTAGGCTATCAACCGGAAGATTTAGCTTTGAATTCATTTAAAGACTAGAAATGAAGTATGGAAAACAAGTGAGCTTTTTTTTTTGTTCTTTTGGCAAACACAAGCCGAGACATCGCTCACGGAACCATATGAGCGAGCATATGATCACCGGAGATTAACATCGACTAGTTTTGTTACATAAAGGCGAACCCTTCTCATTTTCCATACCAAATTTCGAGTCGAGAGTTGAGAAAGCAAGAATAACATAAGTTACGAGACGATAATCGCTCCACGGCCAAGCCTAAACGACTACTCACGCGACATAAAAAGACTAGAAAGCTTGGCAAAATTGGAAAACATGATTAACCCATGGAATTGAAAATTAACTTGATTTATAGAAGGATCTAAACAAGAGCTACAACATTAATACTTGACAAATTTAACAAAACCAAATACTTACTAGTGTTCTTCAAGAAATTGGAAAAGAGGAAAGCTCCAAGAAGATAACAATGGAGTTCTAAAAGTTTAAAAGACTTAAAATGAAATTGTAGCTAACTAAGAGAGAGAGAAGACCCACTATTTATACAAAAAGGGTTTCTCTCTCTTTAAAATATCTAAAAAGATGCCTAAAAAGGCAAACATTCCACTAGTGAAAGCCAAAAAGGCAACAAAAAATCAGATCGGGAGCTACCCGTATCGATACTATTTAATCAAAGTATCGATACCACATAGCTATCCTAAAAAATGCCATTTCCCACGTAGCCAACGCGTATCGATACGCTCCATCGCCGTATCGATACGGGATCCTCTGATCCCCCACGAGATCACATAGTATCGATACGCGCTTATGCCGTATCGATACGGGATGGCTTTCTCTGGCAATCCAGGCCAGCCTCCTTGACTTGGCACCCGACGGCCACTTCGTCCACCCGACGCCACTTCGTTCACCCGACGCCTCACGCCTTCACTCTTTAGTCACTTTGGCGCGGGTTCCATCGGGCACTTATGCTTGCAATCACTTGGGGGACGGCTTAGCAATCAAAACACGCCTTTTAAGGGCGTTTCGCCTGAAACACAAAACAAAATACCTTACGAGCAACAAAACAATAAAAAGACGATAATAGCAAAAGAACGCCACAAGCGAGAGATCTTTAGCACCTACGATCTTACAATCTTAGGTGCTAATCACGCCCCCCAACTTGAACGTTGCTAGGCCCCGAGCAACATAAACAGCTTATTAAAAACAAAACAAACAATGCAATCCTTCCGACAAATTTACTTAGCACATGCGCATCTCGTACCCGACAAGCTGCAGTTCCTAAAACAAATTTATTCATACTCGCAACAGACAGCTGAAAACTATGACGAAACTCTATGCATTGGGCATAATCTATCAAGCTATCAAAAACGTATCCACAGCACGCTACTAACCATATCCCACAAAAAGTGCCCGGAATTAGGCAATGGGAAGCAAAAAATACCATGCCCTTTAAAGTGGAGAGCACCATCGAACAGAACTTAAAACTATAAGAAAGAAATTGAATGCCGGAAGAAAAACATGCCACATACCAAATGTACTAACTATCATGCGAAAAATCAAATTGGAATCAAGGCATACTAAAGATCAACTAAGGGCTTTATAAGCTTTTAACGACCTTGGTTAATTCAAAGAAAGGCTAACAAAATGAGGTGGTGGCCATTTACTGGTTTGGTTAAACTACCCTCGGCCACCACACTCAATTACCAAGTCAACGGCCACATGCCGGCCCAACAAAAACTTACCAACCACTAACAGTCAAAAGTCTGAACAAACTGAACTAAAAACAAGAAAATAAACAACTACGAGGTGGGCTGTCAACCACCTTGCACCCCGACCAAGTTTAGGGCTTTTAACCTACTCCACCGATCTACTAGTCATCCAAGAACACTGGCTCATCCCCGGCAAAATCATCGCTGTCCTCGCCTGGCTCATCCGGTGGCGGCACATAAGGCTCACTAGCCTGCCCCCCACTCTGGTTTATCACCCAATCCAGCTTATGGTCAATCTTCCTTTGCCTCCTAGCATTGTCCCGAGTTTCCTTTTTAAGCTTCTTCATACACCCCATCACCGCCACCCCTTGACAAAAGAGCAACTTGTTCCAAGTATTGGTCTTCGAACCCTTGGGAGGTAGAGTGGTCAAGTATGCCCCACGTGGTGCAGCAGCAGATGGCCGAGACTGAGAGTTGCTCCTAGTAAGGATGGCCCTGTTAATGTCACCCGGAATGAGCTTTTCACGACTCGCAAACGACTTCTTTGGGACTCCCTGAGCAAAACACATTGCGATCACCAAACAAGGAAAAGGCATTCTGGAATTCAAAGGGGCCTTCGCCTTAAAGTCAACCATCTCATGAAAAATGTACCTCGCCCAATTAATCTTAATATCCGGGTTCATAAAAGCATGAATCATTCCCCCTTCATTAATGTCCGGCTTATTCTCGGTTCCCCTAGGATTGAAGTTGTGATGCACGAATTGATTCACCAAGCGGTATTCATCCTTAAAACCCCCAGGCACATGAGGAAGACTAGCATCTCTAGGGTCCTTATACAAATCCTTAATATTGGCCTCATCAGCCACATACTCCTCCTTCTTATAGTTCACCTCCTGAGCTGACGGTTGGCGGTAACCCAAGACACTAGCAATAAACTCAATCGTGATCTCTATGGAATACTTCCCAATCTTCGAAGTTACCTTAGCACCCACATTCCCCTCATCCTCCAACGGTGGAATCCTAATATTCTTATAGAATTCGGTAACAAGTTCCTTATTAAACCCGGGATTGGGAGCAAGGTAATAGGACAAACCTTGCTCTTGAATACGACGGACAAACGGGTTCTCAATGCCTAGGTTGTCCACGTCCACATGACGTTCGTTCTTAAACCCCCTGTTGATACCTTCTTCCCATTTCTTCTGTCTGGCAGCTCTCATCTCAGCGGCGGTCCTCTTCCTTGGCCGACTCCTCTCCAGATTTGCGATCATTTCTTCCTCCTCCTCCATCTCCCGGACAATTTCATCCGCTTGCCCGGAGGAGGAAGCCGGAGCCTTTCCCTTTCCCCTCTCCGCCAACTTCTTTGCCCTTGTCATTGAAACCTTGCAAACAGAGCAAGTCCCAAAACGTGAAACAGAGCAGAAACAGAGCAACACAAAAAACAGCCCGAAATTCAGTAAAAACGGCAGCCCCCAAATGCAGTCAAATATCAAAAACAACTGAGGCGAAACCAACTCCTAACAACAGTGAAATCTCAACCTCCAATCTACGGTTTCAAATGGTTAGGAAAAAGACAGGCTAGGGTTCAAAAACGTACAAGATGCCTCATGCAACCCGTAAATCCACCACATTGTAGAGTATACATGATGAATATCCAAGGAGAAGAAGAAATTTCGGATTACCTTGCAAATGGGGCGATTTCGGAGAGAGAGAGTGAAAACCCACTTTTCAAATCTTGATTTCGGCCCACAAATCCTTGAAAACCCTTCGGATTCCTTGAAAGCTTGAGGTTTAATGGACAAATTTGGGGTTTGGATGAAGATTTGAGGGTGAAAATGGGGATTTTGGGGTAAGGGTTTCGAAGAGCTTGGGTGGTTATGGAGTTTATGAGAGAGAGAATGACGAGGGGGAGAGAAGATGATCGGACTATGTAACTGAAAATTCCTCGATGACCAACGCGTATCGATACGCTCAATAAGCCGTATCGATACGCAACTAACTGATCGCGAACCAGACAAACGCGTATCGATACGCAGTTTTTCCGTATCGATACGGGATGCTCTTGCCCAGATTTTCTGCCCTGCCACCCGACAGCCAAGCCAATGCTCAAAACCACCACATTCACAGCCAATGCCTTGTAAAAACTGGTGCCAACCCATTCCAGGGCTCAAAACCAACTTCCAACCTATCACCGGTTTCCTATGGAAAAGAATGAGACACAACTTGGCTTTATTTTCAAGGTTGATGAGACACTCTTGTGGTTTAAATCACACAAAGATGGCCTTGTATCATTTCCTAAGTATGCCGTAGATTCCGAAATGATTTAAAGTAGATAACGAACACACTTAGGCATGACATGAGATGAATACCTAAACTAAGAAAGTAAGAAGAGAAAGAACGGGATATGGACAAAACTTGATCGAAATATGCTCAAACATTGTGAATTCCACCTTAGTCCATTCATGCAAGTTGCGAGATACAAAATTTGCGTAATGAACTCTTGCCCGAAAACACTTAATGAGCATGTGCCAAGCTATTTTAATCCACTAACTCTGTACTAACGGAAGGATTGCAACACTAAAAACGAAAAACTTTGTACAAAAGCATAAAAACATAAATAATAAAAACATAAAGAAAAATATCATAGATATTTCCCTCCCCCCCAACTTAAGATATGCTATGCCCTCATAGCACAGAGAACAACAGTAAGGAAAGGGAACAAAAGATGGTACCCCCGGGGGAATGTCAACCCCCTTATACCTCGACCAAGTTGGAGGCTTTGCGTCATTGCCCACGTTCGATCCGAAGTTATGTGCTTCCAAGGCTTCACTCTTTCGGTCGGAACCACCAGCTAGTCACACAGGGCCATTGTCAATGCTTTATTGGCCTAACAACCGCGACACGTAGTCGCACCCATGCTTAGGGCTCCTGAATGCCTCAATCACGTCGACGGCAGACCCAAACCACCAAGGCTGGTGTGGTAGCGTGCTAACCCTGCAGAAGCGGTATTGTACGAAGGACCTACCAGCAGGCAAATGACATTAGAACCGCCCAGCTCGTGTTATCCGGGCGCCAACAAAAAAATAAAAAAAAAAAAAAAAAAAAAAACACCACCCGATTTTCACGCAATCTTACGAGTCATACTTTTCTTCCCGTGTCCCACCAAGTAGACAAGACACGGGTGGCTATACTAGACCGTCGAATTTGTTACATCATGCCCGAAGTAAAATCCACCGCTTGACCTCGCCAAGCAATTAAGCCCAGCGTTCCCTATGATCAAAACAAAGTGAGACAAGACAGAGCCTAGCGCCAAAGCACGGGAATATCAAGTCGCACCCAAAGACCTAAACTGCCTCCGATAGGGACATATCTGGTGAGCATGGATCATTAACGGTGAACTACTACAAAGAAAGACTAATTAAAGCCTGATACAATGATGCATTAGGGAAATCTCATGGTTGTAAAAACCCAAAACTAAAACAAACAGACTAATATGTACAAGAACTAAACATTGCCCTTACTAACCGGAGCTGGGCACACGATCCTTATTTTAGTAGCGGCGTGCGAAGCTACAAATACCCAAGTCAATGGTGGGTACCCCCTACCCAGGGGCCGGGTCCGACAAACAATCAAGTTCAGCGGTTACGCTTTCGCTCCCCGTGCAAATATAGAGTTAGAAAAACAACTCAAACAACAAGGTCAACCGGATATACCGGCGCGACCAACTCCTCCTCCACCTCGTCAACCGGAAAATTCTCTAAAAATGGCTTAAGCCTTTGTCCATTGACCTTAAAGATATTTTCATTGACCGGATTCATGACCTCGACAGCCCCGTGAGGATAAACTTTATACACAACAAAGGGGCCAATCCATCGGGAACGCAACTTGCCCGGAAAAAGATGAAGTCTCGAATTGTAAAGCAAAACTTTTTGACCAACTTCAAAATTCTTCCTTTGAATGTGCTTATCATGGAAATCCTTAACTTTAGACTTATAGATACTAGTATTATCATATGCATCTCTACGGATTTCTTCAAGTTCATTCAATTGGAGTTTACGGTGAGCTCCGGCGTCGGGCAAACGGTAGTTTAACTGTTTAATAGCCCAATACGCCTTATGCTCTAACTCCACCGGAAGGTGGCATGCCTTACCGTATACAAGGCGATAGGGCAAAGCGCCCAAAACCGTCTTGTACGCGGTACGATATGCCCACAAAGCGTCGGTCAATCTTAAGGACCAATCCTTCCGATTGGGATTTACCGTTTTCTCAAGAATACGTTTTACCTCACGATTGGCAAGCTCGGCTTGACCGTTGGTTTGAGGATGATATGCGGTGGAGACCTTATGTGTGATGCCATATTTCTTCATCAAAGCGGCGAACGGCCGGTTGCAAAAGTGACTCCCTTGGTCGCTAATAATTGAACGTGGGACCCCAAACCGCGAGAAGATGTGCTCCTTAAGAAACTCGAGCACCACCTTATGATCATTGGTACGCGTGGCAATGGCCTCAACCCACCTTGACACATAATCGACTGCCAAGAGGATGTACAAATTGCCAAACGACATCGGAAATGGCCCCATAAAGTCGATTCCCCAACAGTCAAACACCTCAACAACGAGAAATTTGGCTTGGGGCATCTCATTCCGTCGGGTCACACTTCCCAATTGTTGACAACGGTCACAAGCCTTGCAAAAATTGTAGGCATCTTGATTTAGGGTTGGCCAATAAAAACCGCACTGTTGTATCTTAGCGGTGGTCTTCTTTGCAGAGAAATGCCCGCCACATGCCTCAGTATGGCAAAATTTAAGAATCCCTTGTTGGTCAGAATCCGGCACACACCGGCGGATGATTTGGTCGGGACAATATTTGAACAAGTAAGGATCGTCGTAGGAAAAGTGCTTAACTTCTGATAGGAAACGCCGACGCTCGTGAGAAGACCAATGCGTTGGAAGCAGCCCGGTAACCAAATAGTTAACAATGTCTGCAAACCACGGGGCTATTGATATACCAAATAATTGCTCATCGGGAAGCTATCGCCAATGGGCAAGTGCGAAGTACGATCCTCGAAATCCAAACGCGATAAATGATCCGCCACCACATTTTCCACCCCCTTCTTGTCCTTGATGGTGATGTCAAATTCTTGGAGAAGTAGTATCCACCGAATCAAGCGGGCCTTTGCATCCTGCTTGGTGAATAGGTACTTGAGGGCTGAGTGGTCGGTGTAAATTGTGATCGGGGCACCAACTAAGTAAGACCGAAACTTATCCAAGGCAAAAACGATGGCAAGAAGCTCCTTTTCAGTTGTGGAATAATTCATTTGGGCATCATTGAGGCTTTTGCTCGCATAATATATCACCCACGGATGTTTGTCCTTCCTTTGGCCAAGAACGGCCCCGACGGCATAGTCGCTCGCATCACACATCAACTCAAATGGAAGATTCCAATCGGGCGTTTGAACAATGGGAGGCGTAGTAAGACTAGCTTTGAGCTTAACAAACGCCTGCTCGCATGCTTCCGTCCATTCAAAAGGTACGTCCTTGGAAAGGAGATGGCAAAGCGGCCTTGAAATCGCGCTAAAATCCTTGATAAAACGCCGATAGAAACCGGCATGGCCAAGGAACGAGCGAATGTCTTTAATGCACTTCGGGGTAGGGAGGTTTGAAATAAGATCAATCTTAGCTTTGTCTACCTCGATACCCTTGGCCGATACGATATGCCCGAGCACAATCCCTTGAGTGACCATAAAATGGCACTTCTCCCAATTTAGAACCAATGCCTTCTCCTCGCATCGCGTTAAGACCTTCTCCAAGTTGGCCAGACATGACTCAAACGAGTCGCCAAACACGGAGAAGTCATCCATGAAGACTTCCACGATTTTCTCGACCATATCGCTGAAAATTCCCATCATACACCGGGAAAAGGTGCCGGGAGCGTTACACAAGCCGAATGGCATGCGTCTATAAGCAAAGGTCCCGAACGGGCATGTAAACGTTGTTTTCTCTTGGTCGGACAAGGCCACTTCGATTTGATTATAGCCCGAATATCCGTCGAGAAAGCAATAAAAAGCATGACCGGCTACTCTCTCCAAGATTTGATCGATGAAGGGAAGAGGAAAGTGATCCTTGCGCGTGCTCGCATTCAACTTGCGATAATCAATACAAACTCGCCACCCGGTAGTCACACGGGTCGGAACAAGCTCGCCTTTATCATTTTGTACGACGGTGACGCCCGCCTTCTTTGGAACTACTTGTATGGGGCTCACCCATTTAGAATCGGCAATAGGATAGATAATCCCCACGTCAAGCAACTTAAGAATCTCGGCCCGGACCATGTCTTTCATGATTGGATTGAGCCGACGTTGTGGTTGCCTTGACGGTTTCACATCTTCCTCCAAATAGATATGATGAGAGCATAGAGAAGGAGAGATGCCTTGAATATCCGCGATAGTCCACCCGATTGCCTTCGTGTGCCTCCGCAAGAGTGCTAGTAACTCATCTTCTTGAAGTTTGTCAAGAGAGGAAGAGATGACTACCGGAAATGTATTGTTCTCACCAAGGAAGGCATACTTCAAAGTGTCCGGTAGCGCTTTCAGTTCAAGAATAGGCGGCTCGATACTAGAAGGGAGTGTTTTCCGCTCAAGAGGTGGCAATTCTTCAAACTTTGGAAGCCACGGTGCAACTCCACAAATTCCCTCATCACCATCCTCGCCATTAAGCACAGAAAATAATGACTCCATTTCGTCAGATTCAAGAAAAGCGGCCTCCTCCGAAGTAAGCGCTAATTCCAACGAGTCCTTATACAAGAACTCCTCCACGTGCTCTTGCACCAACGTATCCACCAGACTTACATTTTGGCAATCCTCATCGTCACCCATTTGAGTCCCGACATTGAACATATTGACCTCCATTTTCATATTACCGAAAGACATGTTCAATAGCCCATTCCGACAATTTATGACCGCATCCGAAGTTGCTAGAAACGGCCTCCCAAGGATAACGGGCGTAGATAGCGGTGATGTAGAAGACGGACAAGTATCCAAAACCACAAAATCCACGGGATATACGAATTGATCCACTTGTACCAACACATCTTCCACCACTCCACGGGGAATTCGGACACTCCTATCCGCCAATTGAAGGGTAACCCGCGTAGGTTTCATCTCCCCCAACCCTAGCTCTTGATACACCGAAAACGGAAGCAAGTTCACACTAGCTCCCAAATCTAACAAAGCTTGCTCCACCCTTTTTCCCCCAATAGTGATAGCAATTGTAGGACATCCGGGGTCTTTGTACTTAGGTGCGAGGTTAGTTTGGATAATTTGGCTCACTTGCTCGGTAAGGAGCACCTTCTTATGCACATTGAGCTTTCGCTTTTGGGTGCACAAATCCTTCAGAAACTTGGCATATGACGGGATTTGCTTGATGGCATCCATCAACGGAATGTTAACATTGACTTGCTTGAATACATCAAGAATGTCGGCGTTTTTGGAAGGAAGGGTTGGTTTCTTCAACCGAGAAGGGTACGGTACCGGAACGGGAGAGACTTGCGGGCTCGGAACGGGCACGGCTTCCTTTGAAACTTCCACGGGAGATTCCCCGTCTTCCTCTGGAGCTTGCTCGATACATTCCTCAGATATTGGATTTGATGGTGCCGAAGATGGTAGTACGATAGGTGTCCCTGGCGGTTCCACTTGAGCGTTGTCAACGGCTTTGCCACTCCTTAAAGTGATAATTGCTTGAGCTTGTTCGGGTGGAGGTGCCGAAGAAGTGCCAATAAGTAGTTGAGCTTGTGGATTGGCTTGAGGTTGAGTAGGGAACTTTCCCTTTCTTGTTGGAGAAGCCCCAAAGAGGTGGTTATTTTTCCCATTTGGTTCTTCAATTCCCCCATCATTTGCGTGTTATTCTCATTGTAATTGGACTGAGCTTGTGCGAAGGATTGAAAAGTATCCTCCAAAGATCGCCTCGGTGGGGGTTGGAATTGGTTAAAGCCTTGAAATGGACCGGACGGTACAAAACCTGGCGGTCCTTGTGAAAAACGTGATTGCCCTTGGCTTTGAGCAGGCCGCCATGGTTGCACTTGATTACCGGAAGGTGCTTGAGAGAGTCCTCCTTCTATTTGATTGTTCCAACGGAATCCCGACTGTTGCCTTGGGCCTTGGTTGAAGCTTTGGGGAAATGATTCAAACCGTTGATTCACCGCACTAACTTCTTCAATTGGAAGGTTTAAGTTGCCATAGTTCTGTTTGAAAGTGGCAAGAGACGGACAGTTGTCGGTCGAATGACCCGTCTCTCACATATAGAACACATCTCCTCCACCGCTCTCACCGCCTTGACTTCCTTTACTCCTTTCAACTCCAATTTTTCCAGCTTTTCTGCCAATTGTTCCATCCGTGTTTCAATAGCTTGGTGCTCGTTAATAGAGAACTTCCCGGAGCCACCGGGACCTTGGCTAGCCATAGCTCTATCCCCGACATCCTCGTAACTCCAAGTCAAGGATTTCTTGGCCACTTCATCCAAGTAGTCCCAGCCATTATCGGGTGACTTGTTCATGAATCCCCCGGAACACATGGTGTCAAGCAATTGCTTGCTTTGTTGCGAGCATCCCAAATAGAAGTAGTGAATCAATTGATACAAAGCAAAACTATGGTGAGGGACCGCTGAAAGCAAATCCTTGAATCGATCCCAATATTGGTGGAAAGCTTCTCCCTCCCTTTGCTTAAAGGTTTGAATTTGATCCATTAGAAGCTTTGTTCGGCTAGCCGGAAAGAACTTCTTGTGAAAAATATCCTGAACCTCCGCCCATGTGTGCAACGATTGGGGCCTCAAAGAGTGAAACCAAGTCTTAGCTTTATCCTTCAAGGTAAAAGGGAAAAGTCTCAATCTTGCTTGGTTTAAATGAGCATCCACAGTGACAAATGATTGGAGGGTCTCCTCGAAAGTCCGAATATGCTGATACGGGTCCTCACGCTCCATACCATGAAAGAATGGGATGCACCGATGATAGTCGGCTTTGAACAAGAATGTGTTCGCAACAGTGGTGGGCCGTGGAAAGACTATCGGTGACAGTTGTGTGACCCGTTCTGGATTCAAGTAGTCCTGAAGAGTCCTAACCGGCGGAACTTCATCATCTGCCATTGATCGCCTAGATGGAGAATGCTGCCTAGAAACTCTGCTTGGTGGAGAGTAAGTCCTGAGATTGATACTCCTTACACGAGGTGGAGAACTAGAACGGTGCAGGCGATGTGAGCAAGGACTACGATACACCCAAGGCCTTTGATCAACCGTGAGCATGAACACTGCCGTTGGGCAATTTAGAGCTAGTAACCACTCTGCAGTAATAAAAACAGACTAGAGGGGCTATGCCGCCACCTCTCTCTCAACAACAGTTATGAGGGGCTATGCCGCCGCCTCAAAAGATATATGCCAACAAGAAAAGAAACGAAATGAAAAGGCAAAGGATACTCAAACTAGCTTCGTTAAACCTCGAATCGAATTGGTGGCTCAGTTAGAGGTGTCCGCTAGGTCGAGTATACGATGCACAAAAAGGGAAAATAAAATGGAATACTTACAGAGGTTTGTCGAACCTCCCAATAAGCTATATAAGAAAGTCCCCGGCAACGGCGCCAAAATATGCTTCGTCCACAACCTCGCCTTCAAAAGAGGTCGAATTACCCCGAGCGTAGGGCTAGGTCATTGTCAGCATAGATACCGGAAATCCGGAATCGTTCCCACAGAGAGAATCTCGATAGCTTGTTGGGATTTGTAGATGCAAGTTTTCCAGGCGTTCAGACGGCCAACTATCGGTTGCTTTAGAAAGTGATGAAAAATACTCGAAACTTGGTTTTAACTAGATTAGACAAGCGGCATGGCAATGAAACTACTATCGCCCGCAACTTAGGCCTTCGAACCATTCTCAACGACAACTCGGTTGATTCGCACGGCTTAGGCTATCAACCGGAAGATTTAGCTTTGAATTCATTTAAAGACTAGAAATGAAGTATGGAAAACAAGTGAGCTTTTTTTTTGTTCTTTTGGCAAACACAAGCCGAGACATCGCTCACGGAACCATATGAGCGAGCATATGATCACCGGAGATTAACATCGACTAGTTTTGTTACATAAAGGCGAACCCTTCTCATTTTCCATACCAAATTTCGAGTCGAGAGTTGAGAAAGCAAGAATAACATAAGTTACGAGACGATAATCGCTCCACGGCCAAGCCTAAACGACTACTCACGCGACATAAAAAGACTAGAAAGCTTGGCAAAATTGGAAAACATGATTAACCCATGGAATTGAAAATTAACTTGATTTATAGAAGGATCTAAACAAGAGCTACAACATTAATACTTGACAAATTTAACAAAACCAAATACTTACTAGTGTTCTTCAAGAAATTGGAAAAGAGGAAAGCTCCAAGAAGATAACAATGGAGTTCTAAAAGTTTAAAAGACTTAAAATGAAATTGTAGCTAACTAAGAGAGAGAGAAGACCCACTATTTATACAAAAAGGGTTTCTCTCTCTTTAAAATATCTAAAAAGATGCCTAAAAAGGCAAACATTCCACTAGTGGAAAGCCAAAAAGGCAACAAAAATCAGATCGGGAGCTACCCGTATCGATACTATTTAAGCAAAGTATCGATACGGGATGGCTATCCTCTGAATGCCATTTTTCCACGTAGCCAACGCGTATCGATACGCTCCATCGCCGTATCGATACGGGATCCTCTGATCCCCCACGAGATCACATAGTATCGATACGCGCTTATGCCGTATCGATACGGGATGGCTTTCTCTGGCAATCCAGGCCAGCCTCCTTGACTTGGCACCCGACGGCCACTTCGTCCACCCGACGCCACTTCGTTCACCCGACGCCTCACGCCTTCACTCTTTAGTCACTTTGGCGCGGGTTCCATCTGGCACTTATGCTTGCAATCACTTGGGGGACGGCTTAGCAATCAAAACACGCCTTTTAAGGGCGTTTCGCCTGAAACACAAAACAAAATACCTTACGAGCAACAAAACAATAAAAAGACGATAATAGCAAAAGAACGCCACAAGCGAGAGATCTTTAGCACCTACGATCTTACAATCTTAGGTGCTAATCAGGGAGCTCCTTGGATTCTTCGAAACGTACCGAGATGTTCGATTTCCTGATGAAGAATATCGAAGTATTTGCCTGGTGTCCGAGTGAAATGCCTGGGATCGATCCTTCCTTTGCTTCGCATTCTCTCAATGTCGACCCATCTCGGAAGCCGGTGGTTCAGAAAGTACGGCGGTCATCCCCTTTGCATATGGAGGCAGTTATGCACGAGGTAGAACAGTTGTTGGCTGCTGGGGCTATCAGGGAGGTTCTCTATCCTACTTGGCTCGCCAACACCGTCGTCGTCCCGAAGAAAAATGGAAAGTTGAGAGTCTGTGTAGACTATACGAACCTGAACGATGCTTGCCCGATGGATCAATTTCCTTTGCCTCGGATTGAGCAAATGGTTGATGCGACCACCGGTTACGAACGGCTAAGTTTTTTGGACGCGTACCGTGGTTATCACCAAATAGCGATGCATCCCAGCGATCAGGAGAAGACCGCTTTCATTACTCCTCGGGGAATTTACTGTTACAAGGTCGTCCCCTTCGGGTTGAAAAATGTAGGGGCTACTTATCAGCGGACGGTCAATAAGCTGTTCGGAAACCAGATTGGCAAAACGATGGAGGCCTACATCGATGATATGGTCGTAAAAAGTAAGCTCAGCTCGGAGCATTTGGATAACCTCGGCCAGGCCTTCGAAGTTCTATTGAAATACAGGCTCCGTCTAAACGCCGAGAAATGTGCGTTCGGGGTCAGCTCCGGCAAGTTCCTCGGTTATATCGTCAGTCACCGAGGAATAGAGGCAGATCCGAAACAGTTGACGGCCGTGCAGAACCTTCGGTCACCGACTACTATCAAAGAGGTCCAGCGGCTTACCGGGATGGTTGCTGCTCTAAACCGATTTATTCGACGCTCGGGTGATCTTTGTCGGCCGTTCTTTCAGGCCATGAAAACGAGCAGACGGGGTTTCACTTGGACAACGGATTGTGAGGCTTCTCTTCAGACTTTGAAAGATTATTTGTCTCGGGCTCCGCTCCTCGTCACTCCTGTTGGGGACGAAGACCTTTACCTATACTTGGCTGTCTCTGATCATGCAACTAGCTCGGTACTCATTCGCAAGGAAGGATCCATGCACCAGTCTATATTCTATTCGAGCAAAACAATGACAGGATCCCAAACGAGGTATCTGCCCATGGAGAAACTCGCCTTTGCCCTTATCTCTTCCAAAACGAGCCTCCTCCCCTATTTTCAAACACACCGAATCATCGTCCATACCGAGTATCCTCTGAAGGCAGTTCTTCAGAAAATGGATTATTCTAGTCAGATAATGAAATTTTTGTAGGACTTGGCAAATTACGACATCCAGTTTGAGCCTCGGACTTCTGTTAAAGGACAGGCTTTGGCCGATCTCTTTGCCGAGCTTACTCCAGGACTTCAGGACGAGGCAAACCTCCTGTTGATTGCCGAAGAAAAACGAAAAATGGCTGAGGCCGAGGTTACCGATGACATTGCCGAGCCACAGCTAGACGCATCGTACGCTCGGTTCACGATGGGTAATAAACGTCCATGCCGAGAGTGGAAATTATTTTCTGGGGATGCCTGGCGGTTGAATGTCGACGGGGCTGCAAACATGCATGGTGTTGGGGCTGGAGTTGTCCTTGTTTCACCGAGCGGGACCGTCCACGAGAGTATCGTTTCAATCGGTTTCATCGCCACCAATAATGAGGCCGAGTATGAAGCCCTGATCGCTGGTTTGACGCTTTCCCTTCGGCTTGGGGCTGACTCCGTACACGTACTCTGTGATTCTCAGTTGGTCGTCGGCCATCTCACCGATGATTACCAGGCCAAAGACAGCCGAATGAACGCTTATGTGAGTTATGTCCTTTCCCTCTTCGCTCGTTTAGGCCATGTCAAAGTAGAGTGGATCCCTCGGGAGCATAACGCGCATACAGACGCCCTGGCCAGCCTCGCTTCAGTTTTCAAGTCCTCCGGCAGCAGGACCATTATTTTTGACAGCGTTGATACTCCGAGCGTTGAACCTTCCGATGGTCATCTGGTTTTAGCCATTTCTCTCGGCCCAAGCAAGTTGGATCCCATTATTGCTTATCTCAAGGCTCAGGTTCTTCCCCTCGGTAAAAAGGACGCGTATAGGATTCGTTGTCAGGCCGCTAATTATTACCTCGGCACACATGATGTGTTGTATCGCCGAACGTTCACCGGGCCTGATCTTCAGGTCGTACACGAGGAGCAAGTCACAAGCATCTTGGAAGAGCTCCATTCTGGCAGTTGTGGGGCACACTCGGGAGGAAGATCCCTTTGCTCAACGAGCTTTAACTCAAGGGTACTGGTGGCCGAAGATGGTAAAACAGTCGGAAGACTATGTTAAGCGGTGTGTTCGTTGTCAGAAGCAAGCCTTCTTGATCCACAAGCCTGCTTTCCCACTGAAGATGATTTCTAGTCCTTGGCCTTTTGCCGTCTGGGCGTTTGATATTGTCAGCAAGATGCCTAAGGCACCAGGAGGATTTGAATACATGCTTACTGCTATAGATCTTTACACCAAGTGGGTTGAGGCTGTCCCATTGGTCCATACCAAAGCGAGTGATGTGCAGAGCTTCATTTGGAAAAATATTATCTCTCGGTTCGGCGTTCCCTACGCCATCATTTCGGATAACGGCTCTCAATTTGTTGCCGCGGCGATTAAGGAGTTTTATCAACAGTATGGCATCCTTATTCAGAACTCTTCGGTTGCTTATCCGCAAGGGAACGGCTAGGCCGAGGCATCAAACAAGACTATCACACGGGGGCTCAAGCGTCGGCTGGACGAGAAACTTGGTAAGTGGGCCAAAGAGCTTCTTCATGTCCTTTGGGCGTATCGTACAACTCCACGTCGGTCCACCGGGCGTACCCCATTTTCCATGGCATATGGTATGGAGGCTGTTCTTCCCCTTGAGACATTACTCCCCACCCCTCGGTCGGAAGACTTTGATTTCAAAGATAACAGTGCTCAAGTCAGTGCGGAGCTTGCCTTTGCCGAAGAACTACGGGACAACGCTAATTTGAAACATGCAGCCTACCAACAAGAAGTTGCTCATAGCTACAACAAGAACGTTCGGCTCAGGCCCTTTAACGTCGGTGATCTTGTTCTCCGCATGGTCACTGAGGCCAATAGGCTCACCAAGTTGAAAGATCCCTATGAAGGCCCATACCGGGTAGCACAGAAGATCGGGCACGATGTTTACAAGCTAGAAGAAATGGATGGGACCCCGATTGCTAACCCTTGGAACGCTCAGAAGTTGAGGAAGTTCCACGGCTAGCCCTCGTTTGCTTTCCCTTCGGTCGTTTTGTCTTTTGCTCTTTTTCTTGTAATTACCAGTTGTAAGCCTTCGGGCTGAAGCGATTTTTTACCATCAATATACCTGTATTCCTTTTCAATCTTCACTCTCTGTCGGCATTCTACTCGTTATGGGCGTATACTTCGTAGCCCTCGGCATTCCACTCGTTATGGGCGTATACTTCGTAGCCCTCGGCATTCTACTCGTTATGGGCGTATACTTCGTAGCCCTCGGTATTCTACTCGTTTGGGCATATACTTCGTAGCCCTCGGCATTCTACTCGTTTGGGTGTATTCTTCGTAGCCCTCATACTCCACTCAGTTGGGCGTACCATTCGTCACCCCGACGTCTACTCGGTCGGTCCTCTTCGGATCCCTCGTTGAACACTGTCCCTTGTGCATCTACTCATCTTTTCTACCTCGGCGAACCTTGCCCTTCGTGGCCAAAATCCGCCGAGGCAGGGGGCTATAAGGTAAAAGGGGTGAGTAAACGAGTACAACACGCTCGATCAGATATGGTTCTCATGGTTCAAAACCCGATAACGAGCAAACATACTTGGGAAAATTTGGAAAATTGTCCTACGAACAATAACACTTGCAAAAATACAAATTCATTTCAGTACTGTCAAACGAGTAATAATACTTGCAAAATATCAGGCAAAGCAAAATCCTTTCAAACACAAACACAAAACCGAGGCATGGCAGTGGTGTACCGTTCGGCGCCATCCTCTAGCATGAAAAATTACAGATCCGAGGCGTAGCTACGGTAAATCGTTCGGTGCTACCCCCATTTCAATAACAATTCCAAAAAACAAAACATAAAAATTCTAGACTAAAGTCCTATGCTTCGGGAGTAGTGGTCGTTACAGTAGCAGCATCTTCACCTTGGGCAACAGTTGACTCGGTGGCACCAGTATCGGCCTCTTGTTCGGGTCTCTTCTTCATCTTCTTCCTGCCCTTCTAGAGGGGGAACTGCTATTTCAGACCTCCTCGTATCATCGGCGGCCACCCCAGCGTCATCCAATGCCTTGCAATAGCCTAGAGTGTAACTCTCGGCATGCTGTTGCTGCTTGAACGCGATTTCAGCTTGCTCCACCTGATCCACAAGCTCGTCTCCAGCTTTGTCATACCCCCGAGAGTACCCTTCGTCAAAAGCCTTCTGCTTCTCTTTCTCCATCTCCTCTCTCATCTTCTTCTCCATTTCCTTCTTTCCCTCGGCCCGAGCCTGCTCGGTAGACTCCGACAGCTGCTTGACCATATCGTTTAGATTGGACACCTGTTCAGCAAGCTTCCCTCGCTCCAGTTCCGAGCCATCCAGCTGCTTCTTGTATCGTTCGGCAAGCAGCTGCTGTGCCTTGGTTCGTCTGTCAATATCTGCAATGTACAATTGCGCTTGCATCATGGATTGCATTGCCTGCAAGCCAGATTCAATGGTTCAAAAGGATTAAATACGTTCATCACCGAGTAATAAGACTTGTGAAAATTTAAAAAAAGCAAATTTGAGAGAATCATACTCGTCCAGCATGGAAGTAGTGGTCGTCGATTGCCGACTTGAGCGAGGCTGGCATTGTGACATCCTTCGGAAGAGCCAAGCCGTGGTAGAGAACCCCTGGCAATGGATGGATCGGCAGCAAGGCTGTCCTCGTTTGTAATTTGGCGCTTCTCTGGCGCCGGCGTAAACGAACAGTGGACGCCACGGTACAACCGAGCCAGAAACTCATTTCCCCTTCGTTGCTTCACCCTCTCCTCCCGAGCCAATCTCAGTCCTTTGTTTCTTTTCAGGACGAGTGTCCTTCGGAACCTCTTTATCTTGATTCGTGGAAGAGTACGGCCTTTTGCTCGCAGGAGAGTTGGGGACTTGGATCGATGGGCCTTTCGATCTGGTGGACCTAATTGATGGACCACCAGCCGAAGGACCGGTTTTGCTCGACGTTTTGGCTTTTGCTTCTTCTTTCTCCTTCTTTCTTTTCTCTAGGTCGGCAAGTATGTTCCTCGGTGCCATATCAACCTCTTCACCTTCTTCTTCGTCAGTTGTTTCTTCTCTGGCAACCTTTACCTTTCCTCGAAGTGGACGATCGACACTCGGAAGTAGAAACGAGGGGATCTCACCGAAAGAATCTTCAAGCACCTCTGTCAATCTCTCCTTCTTTTGTGTGGGCTTCTTTGTCTCGGCGGGCTTGTCTGTGTCGGCAGGCTTTTTGCCCTTCTGCCTGATAAAACCCTGGTAAATCCTGCGGACGGACCGAATGGGTGTACGACCATCCGAGCATCAAATGATGCTGTTCTTCAGTAAAACGTGTTCGAACTTATAACCATTCGGATGAAATATCCAGCCTATCTCTATCAGTGCTCTATCAGTACGTTCGGAAGAACATCGTTTGAAGATGTTCATACGTTCGGAAGAACATCGTTTGAAGATGTTCATACGCTCGGAAGAACATATGAACATCTCCAATCATAATCTACAGTACTCTATAGTAGACACTATTCACACCAGTCGAAAAAGTTCAAAAAACATCAGTTTTTTGCCCAGAAAACGCTTAAAAAACTACCAAAATGCAAACGAGAATAAGGAGAGATAGAAAATACCTGAGGATCAAATGAACTCTGCAACAAAACTCCAGAAATCTTCGAGTTGCAGACGGTTTCGCTGGGGACGGCAGTTGGGCAATTTGGAACGATCAAAGAGAGAGATGAAAAAGTGATTTTCTCTCTCCTCTTCTCCGTTTTATACCTAGGAGCAGATTTCGAAGCGACGCGGAACAGCAGCCGTGGGATTTGAGCGGGAGATCTCAGAGCCGTGCAATGGTTGACACGTGGATGTTGATTAGACGCGTCGTATTAACATGCAATCACGTCTGGACGCGTGGCATATTTGAAATCGGCAGTTACAGAAGCATTAAATGCACGATGACCTTTCGGGTATCGCGGGCTTGGCGGTTAATCTGTTCGGAAATCGTACTCGGAAGCTTTGTTCTATTCGGAAGATGTGGTTCTGTTCGGTTTCTATGTTCTGTTCGGCCACTGTGATCAACTCCTCCTTCACATCCGAGTGTGTGAAGAAGAAGTTGAGGGGCTATTGTAGTGGGCCGAAAATACCGAAGGTTCAAAAGGGCCAAAACGATGTAGTACAGTGACCTACGAACCTAGTTGGTTTGGACTTTGTACGACCACCGAAGAGACGTGGCATTATTATGTGCGGCTTCCGAGTGTAGGCGGTTCGCCGACTCTTGTGATTCTGTTTCCGCCGGAGCAAAAACCCATCATTACGTTCGGCGAGCTTGACGTTCGGGAAGTTCATCTCTTCGGGAAAATCATTACGCTTGGCAGTCGTTCCTTCGGGACGGTCTTTCTTCGGCAATAGCTTGGTTCGGCAGTCAGCATGTTCGTCTATGGTCATTCAACGGTCAAACAGTGTCAGAACGAAAGTGACGTCTCTGTCCGATGTGATGGCTCTGACATTTAATAGTGCGACTCCGTCACCCACGTGGGACGGTGGCTCGTAAATATCTCTGACACGTGACGTCAGCCGAACAGCACGACACGTGGAGGCGGTCTAACTTGCTTTGCACTCTCAGGTTGCCTATAAATAGAGGGCTACCCCCAACCAGGTTTCTCTCTGATACACTCTCTCTCTACATACTTTTCTAAAAAGCTTTCTCCTTCACTTCTCCTCCACCTACTGACTAGGTCGTCGGAGTTTCTACCTGGAGGAACACCCCCCCTTCGGTTTGCAGGTACTCAGGCGGACTCTGTTCATCTTCTCAACCTAGGACGAAGGAAGGAAAAGGTTCAAGGTGGAATTAACCCCCCCACAGATCCCAACCATTATTGTCGATCTTATTAAAAGATCGGATGGATCCAAGGCTTGTTAAGGGTGCATGGTACACCCCAAACAAGAAATGTGTATTGAACCATTCCCCCCATATTGTAAGATATGTACTTTACTGAAAGAAAAATATTGGAGTAACACTTATCTCCGTAATATTTCTTTTTATGAATCCCTCCGTAATATTTTCCGCATTTAGAAAACAAAAACAAATAGGAATGAGAATATGGTCAAAAGGTCCCGCCGTAAGTGTTCTTTCGTGGGTTATGACTTATGACAATTGACAAATGGTAAAGGCAGAGTAAGCGTTACGTTATTTGTGATGCTGAAAGTGTAAAAGAAGCTGCTCATCCTGCATGTGTATTATGAAACAATAATTCTAAGTACCCGAATAATTACTCCAAAAATGCCCTAAAAAAATAAATTAATGGTTCAAATTCACATAGTGTAGACACCCCAATCTGGATCTCCCAATTGTTTCACTTTGTTTTACCATTTTCTTGTTTCCCCGATGATGAAATCGGATCAAACGAGCTTGGATTGGGGATGGATTAGGCTTGGAATGCTTAGAACCCTGCTTGAACCTTTTGAACCTTTCAGAACCTTCAGTCAAACCCTAGGATCAGTTTTGACCATCGCGCGATCCTTCGTGTTCCTCGCGCGATACTCAACTTGCCAGGTGTGGTCAAAGTCAAACTGTTGACTGTTGACCATCGCGCGATAGTTTTTAACACTCGCGCGACAGTTCTCTCCTGTCCCTATCACACGGTCCAGCTGGATTTGTGATGAGTGGATGTCGCATGGGTCCCCATGGGCTGAAACCCCGTTTTCCT
The DNA here is from genome assembly GCA_018127125.1 of Rhododendron griersonianum. Lineage (NCBI taxonomy): Eukaryota > Viridiplantae > Streptophyta > Magnoliopsida > Ericales > Ericaceae > Rhododendron > Rhododendron griersonianum. The sequence continues at coordinate 22,176 of JACTNZ010000027.1, read as the reverse complement.
CAGCTGAATAGAGTTCTGGCAGGTGCTAACCACATACATCTCCCAACCACTTCACCACCTTGTTGGCTAGCTTTACAACCAAGTTGTGACCAGCCTTGTTGGCTGGTCCTAAAGCCATGTTTGGCCACTACCTAGCCCTTGCACTCCCCCTATAAATACCCCCCTTCATCCTCCATGTTAAGGGTTCCAATAAATTGATTAAGAAGTTCACTTATTATTTTACAAGGCAAACAATAGCTAGCACAAAGTTACTAATCCAAGCCACTTCTTAACCATCCAGACTTAGTGTTTTACATGCACACTTAGTTGCAAGGCTCACCAATCAATCCAATCCATTTCCAAGCCCTTTCCAAGCAAAGGTATAACATTTCACCTGTTTCTGTTTTGATCCCTGAGGGGGGCTGACAGGGCCAAGGCTGGTAATTAATACCATGTCCTGGTCCTAAAGCCAGCAGAGTTACAAGAATTCGTGGCAGCTACACCCTCGCGCGATGGTCCACCATGCTCGCGCGACACTTGTGTCAGCAAGAGAATAGACCTTGTGGGGAAGGGAGGCTAGTCATTTATTGTCTTAAATATGAGCATGTCTGTTGTAGTTTATTTTGGAATATAGATCACTGTGATGTATGCCCAAAAAATAAATACAGTAGCTTAGTCCTTTGTTCTAAATAGTTTGGAATGCCCTTGGGATCCCCTGAACCTGTCTCAGGATCCTAAGCATGCAAAGCAATTCCTGGAAGTCCAGTCAGGAATGTCGCGCGAGAGTCACTCTCTATCGCGCAACAGTTCTGTGATTTCCATGAATGGCCCTTGCATGGGCAACTAGGCCTTTGGTCTCTGTTTTAATACCCCCTCTGTTTAGGGGTTGTGTTTCATTTCATTTGGCTCCTTTTTAAAGCAATCTGTAATAATTAGTATTTTTACAGTTCCATATAAACTGCTTGGTTTGCTTCCTGGGTGTGCACTGGTCCTTCCAGAGCCCAGAAGGGGATGAATTTGAAACTGTGGTGAGATGACAACACTCGCGCGAGGGTTCGTGTGTCTCGCGCGATGGTTTGCTTGCATGCAAATTTGTTCATGCATGCAAGTTGGCCATCGTGCAGGGCAGATCTGTCCCGAGCCTAGTTTTGGCATCTGATCGCTGTCTTAAGTCCGTCCCGTTTATTGCTCGTTATGCCATCCATCCATGCTATTATTTGATCACATCCTGCAAATTGTTACAGTCTTAATCCCCGATTAACTGTTCCCCCGCCCTAATTGGCTAAAATTAATTAAAAGAAGAAGAATCACAAAAGTTTTCATAAAAATGCCTAAGTAGAGACCGATCTCCGGATTGGGCGAGAGGGGTGCCTTAAAACCCTTCCCCTCTCGTAACCTGGCTCCCGAACCCAGATATGGTTATGACGGACTAGTTTCCTTAACTTTTTCAAACAAACAGCGCGGCAGGTGCTTCAAAATACGGTTCCTTGAGTGTCGGACCCTCAAAAACTCAAGTGGCGACTCTGTATTTTTGAGCGCTTGCCACCGACGCTCGCGCTCCCTCGATTTTCCAAAAAAGGGCCGCAATGGCGAAAGGAACGAAATCCTTTTTCCAAGGGCATGCTGCCTACAGTGGCGACTCTGCTGGGGAGAAATCGAACCAATATTAATTCATACTTAGAATTTAATACGCTTGGGAACAATCCCTTAAAAGCCTGTCAAAACGGTTAGCTTCGCACTGCCGAAGGTTGGAATGGTGATTTAACAGGACCTCGTGTCCGGCCATTCTAATCTGGGGCTTTTCCGATTGTTCGCTCGCGTAGTTTCTTCTAAAGATGGACTAAATAAAGTGAGCCAAATTTGAAAAGGCATTTTTATGACTTTGTGATTCTCCTTCTTTTTATCAAATTTTAGCATCTCATTTGCATCGATGTGGGAAAAGACTCGTTGGATCGTTTTGGCAATCTGGCACGGTTTACCGAAGCCCGGGGACCCCGAATGACCAACAACCTTCGACGATGATGGGTCATGCTACCGTTCGACTGTTACTCTGCGAATACGCGGGTAGCGGGAGGTATATCTGTGGCCCTAGTCCAAGGAACCTGTTACGAACCAAAATCGGCCTTTTGCATATACAAAGCATTAGAACTCTCCCAAACTAGGACAGGTACCCACAGGTTAAGATCTACTTGCATCTAACCCTGTAAATGCCTACGTGTTACTGCTTTTCTTATCGCATGAACTATACATACATCTCGTTCAGCGTAGAAGCATGTCTAGGATGGCTCCTAGGTTCTCGATCTGTTCCGAGTCTGTCTTTAGGCTTAGTAGGACACTGTTATGGCCCAATGAGGAGTCGTGCATCCCAATGATGCGCGTTATCATCTTTTAAGTCCTTTTACGGTGGGACTTTTAGGAAATCAGAACCTTTTCTACACCTTTGCCCGTATACCTATTTAGGGTTTCAAACAAAAAACAAGGAACCACGGAGTAAAATGCCATGATGCTTACACCAAAAGGTAACAAGTGCCTCGTCACTTACACCGCCTGGCTAATAGCACAGTGCTGCTCACGCCAATCTGGTTATGGCATCATGATATTCATACCGAGTTGTTCTGGCTTCAAAAACTTGAAACCCCGAACATCGAAATGGGCAAAGGTTTAGACTCCTTTTGACATCCTTTAGAAACCGCTTGTTCCAAACAAGGATACATCTTCGAAAAGAATTCTGAGGGCCTAAAACAGTGTCCGAAGTGTCGTGAGACAGACTTGTCTTCTGGTTCTAGAGTCTAGGGTGACACTGACGACGTTGGCTGCATCCGCTTTAGTCTTTTATTTAGATTAAAGTTACTGCAGGACCCTTATTAAATCTCCTTTTGCCTTGCAAGCAAAGATCTGAATCATTGCACCGCCAAGGAAAGTGTCGAGGCCAGTCGCCAAACCCGCTTGGGAACGTCTACATCTGAATCCCGTTCAAAGGCTTGTTAGGTCACAATCCCAGTCAGTCGCCACGGAAGACTCTCCGCACACTCTGTTGACTGCTCTACAGTCAGATTCTTATGCAGGTTCACCACCGGTTTTACAGGAAGGGCGTCCGACTACCCCAGCATCCGCATCAAGCAGCTCTGAACCACCTGTCACGATGGAACGGCCACAACCAGAACCTTTTACCTTAGAGACCATGCTCATGAACCTCCAGGACAGCATCACCACCATGCAACAGAGGGCAGCTCAGACCGATGCTAACATTGCCCGCCTGAACGACCTCATCCACACTCGCCTTCCACCCCCTCTCGAGGAAGAAGGTGAGGACGATGAGTCTGACCAGGAGCAACCTATCTTGGTTCCAGATCCGCTTCACGCAGGACGTCTCATGGTACTGAACCTGAGGGAAGGCCGCAGGCCCGCTGCAAACCTTGCGTGTGGCAGACTGCCTCTAAACCAAGAAGAACCAGCTCAGAATCCGGATGTGGTTGCACTTATGGCCAAGATGACCAAGCTAGAAGAATCCATTGCTAAGACAGAAAAGATCAGTGCCGGAGGGATCGATCTGGATCGCCTTTGCTTGTATCCCAATGCCAGACTTCCTGAAAAGTTCAAAATGCCAGACTTGGCTAAGTTCGATGGGAGCGGTGACCCCAGGGCTCATCTCTACAGCTACCATGCCACTATGAAACTTCTTTCTGTCGAGCCGGAGGCCATGTCGCAACTTTTCCCTCAGACCCTTTCAGGCCCTGCTTTCCATTGGTTTTTGTCACTCGGCATTGCCAAAAGGAGGACTTGGGAGGACATTGGGACTGCGTTTATTTCGCAGTACAATTACAACTCCCAGCTGAAAATGACTACCCGGGAACTTGAATCCACCAAGATGGAAGCTAAGGAGTCCTTTGCGGACTTTGTCAAAAGGTGGAGGGCTAAAGCTGCACAGATGACTGACCGCCCGAGTGAGAAGGATCAGCTCCGCATCATTTCCCGCAATCTCCAACCAGACTATGCTAGGCATTTGGTCCTAGCTCAGGCATCTGCCAACTTTGAAACCTTCTTCGACTCTGGCCTGGCCATCGAAGATGCTCTGCATAGTGGGATTCTATCAAAGGGTGAATCCCCGCACACCACCAAGTCAAAGCCTCAGGCTTATTCTGGAAACACGAATGCGTTGTTCGGGACGGGAACTTACTCCAACACGGCAACTGCCGGTACCAACCCCGCTTCCTCCAGCGCTGCTAATCACATTGCAGATGTCAATCAAGTCCAGACTCCGCAGAACAACCGGCCTCGGAACCAACCCCGCAGCTTTTCTGCTATCGAGGCACCTCTATCCTCGGTCTTGGAAAAGTTGGTCAAATCAGGGCATCTCAAGCGCCTGGATCCAACTCCTCTACCCAAAAACCCTTTACCTGGCTTCAAAGCCAACCTTTACTGTGCCTACCATCAAGGAGCGGGTCATCTCACTGACTCCTGCTTCCGCCTCCGTCATGCAATCCAGGATCTCATTGACGATGGCACGCTGGAAACTCCTCCACCACCTCAGAAACCCAATGTCATTGCCAACTCTCTTCCCAAGCATAACGCTGTACCCCATATCAGCCAGATATCTCTCAGCTCCACTTATATCAACCATAGCCCCACCATATTCAACTCCACTGACTATATAGCCTCAACCGATCAACCCAGGCCCATCATGCCTTTCCCGCTCGAATCATCCACCGAGATTTCTTATATACATGTGGTTGAAGGCCAAGTTGTTGACACTGACGCGCCTTCAGAACCTTTACAAGCTGGATCACCTGTCTCCGAAGAATCTGTCAGCTCCCTCTTCCATCAATCAATCCCTGCTGTACAGATCAATTCTGCCTCGTCGCTTGACAGACCGTATGCAACCATCGCTGGCCCGTTTCCTGATCCCTACCAGCCTTGGGTGCCTCCCTCGGATAGTAACATGCAAGCTACTGGCTGGGCCATAGCAGACAATTGGGACTACGCCATTCCTCTGATCAACGAGTGGTCAAGTTTTGAAATGGACGGGATTCCTCCACAACCCGAAAACGTCCCGTTTAATCAAGCCTGGTACGATGGCTGGTTGGCTGGTTATGAAGCGGCCATGCACGATCCTCTGGATGGCTTTTCCTTATACATGCTGTTCAACCCGATTGAGCCTCCAGTTCTCGAAGCAGAATATTACTTGGATCCTGAGCCAACCTGGAATGCTCCCATGGACATCGACCCTAACCCCCTACAAGGCTATGCTATACCAGACTACATGCTTCACTACGCAGAGGATGAACTTGTCCAGGAAGATCCGCGGGCCTTGGGAGACCACGTTTCCCTCTTTGGTTCGGTCTTTGATTCGGTTTGTGACACTGATCCCGATGCTGACTGTGACCCCTGTTCCTACATTATTGACGAAGAAAATCCGCGCCCTCAGGTGCCTTACCCCAATAACAGGGACTGCAGTATCATGGTCACGGACCGCGTTCCGCCTGCTAATCTTTGGGAAGTGGACGACATAGTGGATGTCCAGGTCGGAAATGAAGTCTGGGCTGTCAATCGTACCCTGGCTGATACTGGTCTTTGGGATGTTCCCTTTATTGCAAATCCGAAGCCTGTTGTTGAAGTGGCTGCGGTGAAAGACTTGAGCTTCTGGGACTCCTTGCTGATGAAAGATCTGGCTGAGGATCTGAGCTTAGACATGGAAGTGCCCGTCTTTGCACCAACTACTGACAAGGGAAAGCGCAAACTGGGAGACGTCCCTGCGGACCTCTGGGATGTGAAGGAAGGCCCTTAAGTCGTGCCCTCTTTGGGGAACGTTCACAATGTTACGAGGAGTGGACGGATTTTTCAGCCTGCTAACCTGCAGGCCGGGAATTCTTCCAATCCTGCTAATCAAAGGAACGAACCTGTCTCTTTCCCAAGGTCTGCACCTCTTGAGGTATCAGCTGGCAATCCGATCCCTGACTTAGTTCAGCGGCAACTTGAGCGAATTCCTGTCGCAATTTCTATCTGGGGACTGATCTGTTCATCCAAGGAGCATCGTCAGAGGCTGTGTCACGCCCTATCCCGTCTTGAAGTCCAGGCCGACGTCACGCCAGAGGCAATGATATCTCTCATCCTCCCTCCGACCTCCAAGCATACAGTGATCTTCACAGACAAGGATCTGCCAATCGAAGGAGTCGACCACAACCGCCCTTTGCACATTACTGTCAAGTGTCGAGGACTCCGGGTCCCGACTGTTCTTATTGACAACGGCTCCGCTATCAACGTTTGCCCTCTGAGGGTCGCTTATCGTTTAGGACTCACCAAGAAGGATCTGGCACCTTCCAATCTGGCTGTCAAGGCATATGACGGCACCCGTCGCGTGGTCGAGGGTATTTTGAAGCTCAAACTCGATGCTGAGGGTTTTGAGATGGACGTGGAGTTCCATGTCGTGGATATTCTTGCGACTTTCAACCTTCTGTTGGGCAGGCCGTGGCTTCATCGTCCCGACATCATGGCTGTGCCATCTACCCTCCACCAAAAGGTTATTCTGGGACTACCTACCGGTACTCTAACCATCTGCGGGGATTCTGGCATCCGCCCGCTCAAGGAGGACGGGACTCCCGTTTTGGGAATTCAACACAGCGAAGAAGACGTCGATCTTGGGGGTTTCTCTTTTGATACTTCAGGCACCGTGATGGCCATCAATGTGGATGGGAACTTCCTCATAAGCTCTGTCGCGCTGGACATTATGAGGAGGATGTCTTATTTTCCGAGCATCGGTTTAGGTTCTCGCCGTCAAGGGGTCCCGGAATTCCCTACTTTTCCTTTCAACGAGGGCCGCTTTGGTTTGGGGTATATCGCCTCTGCCAAAGATGCCAAGCGGAGGAAATATATGGGAAAGCCTCGGACCCTCTGCAGCGGTCCCAAATTTGTACGTGAGGTGGGGAATGCCGCTTACACTGGACAGGCTGAGCCCTTTATTCATTCCGAAATCGGGGAGCTGCTGCCTGGGTTTGAGATTTTCGCTGATGACACCTGGTCAAGCAGTGATGATGAACCAGCAAAGGAAGAATTCAAGAGGAAGCTTAGTCAGGTGAAGATCAAGACTGACTGGCTGGAATCTATCAATCAGGGGAATTTGGAGCTGCTGTTCTAGGAATTCTCCCAAGTGGGTTTGGCTGGGGAAGCTGAAGAGGCCGAAGTGCTCATGCTCGGGCCCGACGCCCTCGAGGATCCCACCTCTCTCATTGTGAAAGCCAAGGGCTCTCTAAATAATTGCATTTTCAAGCCACGCCTGACTTGCATTGACGACACTTCTGAGTCTGAGTCTGGGTCTGAGTCTGAGTCTGTTTCGTCCTCTAAGTCTAGCTCTGAGTCGGAGTTTGTGCCTCTGGGCCCTCCACGTCATAGCTTTTATTTCGAGTTTGACTCTCTTGTACTTGGTGACCCTTCAGGGGCTTGTGAAATGAACGAAGCATCTTCTGACTATTTCAATGATCTTTATATAAACTGTGTCAACCCTGACGATGAGGGGATAGATTTCGATGGGGACATTCCCAAGGAAATCCGTGCCTTCATCGAAAGGGAGGACGAAAGGCATGCTCAGCCATTAAAAGAAGAAATAGTTTCTATAAATTTGAAAGATGAAAATGATCCCCAGATGGTTCAAGTGGGCTCCACACTTTCACCAGAGGAGCATCGCGATTTCAAAGAGCTGCTCACCGAGTTCAGTGACGTTTTTGCGTGGTCTCATCGAGATATGCCGGGAATTGATCCCGAGATCGTGGAGCATCGCATTCCTTTGTTTCCAGATGCCAAGCCTGTGAAGCAGAAACTCCGACGGATGAGGCCGGATTGGGTTCAGAAGATTAAGGAGGAGGTTACTAAGCAGATTGACGCTGGCTTCCTCATGGTCTCTCAGTATCCCACATGGGTTGCCAACATTGTCCCTGTTCCTAAGAAAAATGGCCAAATTCGAGTTTGCGTCGATTTTCGGGACTTGAACAAAGCGAGCCCCAAAGATGATTTTCCCCTGCCACACATCGATGTGCTTGTGGACAATACTGCGGGGCACGCTTTGCTCTCGTTCATGGACGGCTTCTCTGGCTACAACCAAATTCTCATGGCGCCTGAAGATCGTGAGAAAACCACGTTCATCACTGAGTGGGGGACTTATTGTTATCTTGTCATGCCTTTCGGCTTGAAGAACGCCGAGCCCACTTATCAGCGAGCCGCTACCACCATCCTGCATGACATGATGCACAAAGAAGTCGAGGTCTACGTCGATGACATGATCGCCAAATCCAAAACTCGAGAAGGTCATGTTCCTGTGCTTAGGAAGTTCTTCGAGAGATTACGAAAGTTTCGTATGCGTCTAAATCCTCAGAAATGCACCTTTGGGGTTACAGCTGGTAAGATGCTTGGTTTCATGATCACTTCTCGTGGAATTGAGGTCGACCCGTCGAAAATCAAAGCGGTCCTTGATATGAAGCCACCGGATTCTGAAAAGGGGGTGCGAAGCTTTTTGGGAAAGGTACAGTTCATCAGCAGATTCATCGCCAAGTTGACCCTAACTTGCGAGCCAATGTTTCGTCTATTGAAGAAGAATACTCCGTTTGTTTGGACAGACAAGTGCCAGGCCGCTTTCACCTCCATTCAAACCTACCTACAGAACCCTCCGATTTTAATGCCACCAGTGCCGAGGAAGCCCTTGATACTTTACTTGTCGGTAAATCCTTCGTCTATGGGGTGTTTACTAGCTCAGAAGGGAGAAAAGGGAGTCGAAAAAGCCATTTACTACCTGAGTAAGAAGATGGTTGGCGCTGAATAACGCTACATCGCTCTTGAAAAGACATGTTGGGCTCTTGTTTGGGCATCCAAGAAATTAAGACACTACATGCTGGCTTACCCAGTGAAGTTGATTTCTCGCATGGATCCTCTCAAGTATCTGTTTGAGAAGCCTGCGCTTACTGGTAAGCTAGCACGTTGGTTGCTTTTGCTCGCAGAGTTTGACCTCGAGTATGTTACTAGGAAGTCTGTCAAAGGGCGCGCAATCGTCGAGTTCCTGGCTGATCATCCCGTCAATGGGCCAGAGGACTCAGATTTTGCATTTCCAGATGAAGGGATAATGGCGGTGGTCAAAGACACCTGGACCCTTTATTTTGATGGAGCGGCCAATCAGAAGGGATACAGGATTGGAGTTTTGCTGATAACCCCCGAAGGTGCTCACATTCCGTTGGCATTTAAACTCAATTTCGATGTCACGAACAACCAAGCCGAGTATGAGGCCTGTATTGTCGGCATGGAAGCTGCTCTTACGCTTGGTGTGGAAAAACTCAAAGTCATTGGTGATTCCAACCTTGTTGTTTCTCAGGCTAACGGGGACTGGAAAGTTTGGGAGGACAGATTGAAGTCTTATCACCAAGACCTGGAGGACCTTATTCCTCGTTTCAACAAAGTCACGTTCACGCACATCCCTCGGTTGAAAAACCAGTTCGCTGATGCTCTGGCAACTCTGGCTTCCATGGTCGAGCTTCCGATTGGTGTCAAGCTTCGTCCTATTCTAATTGAATAGCGGGACTTGCCTGCTTATCAGCACATCAACGCCGTCGATGATGTTGATGACGGCCTACCCTGGTATCATGATATTTGGAATTTCATTGAAAGTGGTCAGTTCCCGCCCGACACCACTAAGAAGGATCAAACAGCACTGCGAAGGTTGGCTGCTCAATACATTATCTGCGGAGGGAAGCTGTATCGGAGATCTTACTGCGGAATGCACAAGCTCTGTGTCAGTGGTGCGGAGGCCATCAAAATCATGGAGGAAATTCACGAGGGAGTTTGTGGCCCTCACATGAGCGGGGTCATGCTCGCCAGAAAAGTCCTGCGACAGGGTTACTTTTGGTCTACCATGGAATCTCAGTGTGTGCATTATGTACGCCGCTGCCATAGGTGTCAAATCCATGCCAATCTCATGCATGTCCCTCCTTCTAAACTGTTCGGCATGACATCGCCTTGGCCCTTTTCTGTTTGGGGTATCGATGTCATCGGCATGATCAGGCCTTCTGCTTCGAATGGGCATCGGTTCATTTTGGTGGCAATAGATTACTTCACCAAATGGGTCGAGGCTGAATCCTACAAGACCCTGACGGCGGTTTAGGTTGCTCAGTTTATCCGAAAGAACATCATCTATCGATACGGGGTTCCACAGGCGTTCGTTTCTGACAATGGGGTCCATTTCAAAGGCAGGGTGTTAGAACTTTTCGAGGAATTCCAGATTCAGGTTCATCACTCAACGGTCTATCGCCCTCAGACGAATGGGGCGGTTGAGGCAGCCAACAAGAACATCGAGACTATCATCAAGAAGTCCGCAGAGTCCTCCAGGGACTGGTACAAGCAGCTGCCTCTAGCTCTTTGGGGGTATCGCACGTCAATTCGAACATCAACAGGGGCTACCCCTTTTTCCCTAGTCTATGGGATGGAAGCTGTGCTTCCCATCGAGCTTGAAGTACCGACTTTGAGGATCATGGCTGAATGTGAACTCACGGAGTCCAAATGGCTTAGTGGGAGATTTGTTGAACATATGCTCTTTGATGAGAGAAGACTTCGTGCCTTGTATCATGTTCAGGGGTATCAGCGCAGAATTGCTCGGGCATTCAACAAGAAAGTGAAGTCTCGTGACTTGGCTGAAGGGGATATGGTCAGAAAGGAAATCCAGGCTCCCATCTTCGATCTACGTGGTAAATTTCGCCCGAAGCGCGCAGGACCTTACATTATCAAGACCATCCTCTCGGGTGGAGCGGCTCAGCTCATTGATCTGGACGGCAACGAGTTCAACACACCGGTCAACCTGGATCAACTTAAATGTTACTATCCTTGAGAGAAGCTCGTTGGGCCGAAAACCACAAGGGTGGGCGGTCCCAAGCAAAAGTTAGAGCAAGCCTGCTAGACTGAAAACCCAAGGGGGCAGTTTAGGCAAAAATAAATAGGCATTCAATCAAAGCTCGCTAGACTGAAGACCTGCAAAGGCAGTTTTAGGCAAAAATTAGAGCGCAAAAGGAGAGTCAAAGTACACGAGCGAACCTTAGCCTGAACTACGTTTTGACCTGATTCCCTAGCTTGGGATACGTAGGCAGTCTCTCTGTGAGATTTGGTCACAATCGATCAACTCGATCCAGGGTTTTTATTCCAGGGTGTGCCTCGACATTCAAACGACGTGGCGTTCAACACTTGGACCAAAAAGGGGAAAATTCTTAATCTTTCACCTTTATTCAAAACTATTATTTCTATTACATAGGCTGAGCAGAGCCCTAAAAAAAACAGTAAAGCATCAAAAACAGAACGAAATGCTAAGAGGCCCTCACGGGCTCACAATTTATTCTAGATCATTGGAGTTGTGTCAGGAGTCAGTCTATATTTCGTCTCCTTGCAACCTCTTCTCTTAGCCATGCTACATAGCGGCGTTTGAGTCTTGTGCTGAAGTCGTCTTCCACTCCTCCGAGCTCTCTCAAGCCCCAGTTACGCTCATAACCTGCCAGATGTTGGGCTGTGAATGCTGGAATCTGGAAATCTTCTATCCCAGCTCGATGAAAGCCTTGGCTCATGCCTAATTGCCGCAGAATACGACCTGGAATGTAGAACGTGTAACTGGACAGCCCAGCAATCACCATTCTCTCAAAACCTACAGAGTGTATAGCCATGTCCGGGATGTTCAGGGCTTCGTGCCGCCAGACGATCTCACGCGGAGACATCTCTCTCATGAAGGCGTACCACTCTTCCTCAGACATTTCTGGGTACAGCACTCCCCTTTGATGCATTCGCCCGGGCAGACGGGGCCAGTTCGCTCCAGGAGCCGAGATTAGCCCAAGTTTGTCGCACAGCCACAACTGTATGAGCGAAAAGACAAGTAAGGAGCCACATAAGCCTGAGCAAAAGAAAACAAGTAAGGAGCTTCTATTTAGCCTTAGCCGAGAGTTGAGGTAAAAACAGACTGTGTGAAAGCCGGAAAAAGGTGAGCTGAGAGAGATTTTACCTGCAACAGGAGTGGGCTGCCACCGAACATGCTTGTTTGACCTGTGGCCACCAAATCCAAACCAATGAGCGTTTCGGCGAGCACCATGGGGACTACGTTCTTTCGAACACCCATCTGTGTAGCCACGTAAATCAGCGAGGGGTCGGGCCGTCCATGCGGAGACACCAGCAAATATGCGGCCAGTATGCCGATTGACATGGCAAATCGACGTCGAGCCTGCAGAACAGTATCCGCTAGATCGCCGTCGGGTCCGTACCATTCCATTAGGCGCACGACGTTTATCTGTCCGCCAATCAGCAGGCCTTCCGCCGTACCCCTTGAAATATTCAGACAAGTTTTCAGCAGCTTTGACATGCTTTGCCGGTAAGGTGGCACGACAATCACGCTCGAAGCAAAGCCTTGGAGATATGCCTGAAATTCTTCTACGGTCGGGCACAGCTCGTTGTCCCCGAATCGGAACACATGGACGTCCCGGTCCCAGAACTGCAGGGCTGCTCTCAGGATTTCGGGGCGGAGCCTTACACTTTTTAAGAAGCGAAAGGCGGCCAGCCCGTGAGAACGGAAGCATAGCCAATCGCTCGCGACAAATTCTTCGAGCCACGGGCTGATTAATGTGGAGAGATGATTTGCCATTTGGGGAAAAGTGTCTGAAGTTTTCCACGGAGAACACACCCTTCATTCAGGGAGTTACTCCTCTTTTATAAGCCAAGCAAGGATGTAATATCTTTCCTTTGGATGATGTGTCCATGAAAGGTGTCCCCCTTAGTCATTAAAAGCAAGGGAACACCTCTGGGAAGAGCCAGAAGCCCCTGCACGTCCAGACCTGCTGACAAAGCCTGCCACCTTTTTCTTTCCGAATGGGTCAAGGCTGGCCACTGTAACAGGAGTTCTCCATCGCGCGACGGTTCTCAAGTGTCGCGCGACGGTTTGTACTCGCGCAATGGTTTCGTTTGCTCGCGCGAGGGTTAAGTTTAAATTCGGCACAGTAAGGCAGGCTACTGTCTTTTCGGGGTTGTTTTCCGAATTTTGACTCGGGCCAGATTCTGAAATTCCGATGCTTCCAGTAGGTCATTATGGGTAATTATGACTACGTCGAAGCGTTATTTATCTAAAATGCACGTTTGGTGACGAATTCAGTCCCACGAATGGATAACGGCCGGATGGTTCTTATTCAAAGTCATTATTTAGCCGGTCAAGCCGGGCAAAGGGTCGTACAATTTACAAGGCAAGTATCGAAAAGTAGAGCCAGAAGTTCAGGCAGCCTGATGGTTTTACTAATTACAAACTTGGTTTTCCCACGGGATTCAGAAATATCCCCTCAGCCTTGCTTCAACTTCAACGCGAAGCCATCTTACGTAACGACTCTCCAGCCATGTCTTGAACTCTGGGATTGGCTCCTTCAACGTCCTATCGCCCCAGTTGTCTTTGTAGCAGCGCAATTGCCACGAGTCAAAAGCAGGGATGTCGAAGTCTTCCGCCCCATAACGCTTATACCCTTGGCTTCTTCCGAGCTGTCGGAGTGTACGCCCTGGAACGTAAAATGTGAAACTCGATAGGCCGGCTATTATCACCCTCTTGAATCCAGCTGAATTGAGCGTCATTGCTGGAAGGTTCAACCAGAGACATCTCCAAACTATGTCCTCAGAGTGCAGATCATTCAGGAACGCAAACCATATGTCCATCGGTAGGTCGGGGAATATCATTGGTCTTTCGACCAAAAGCCTAGGGAACTCTTCAAAGCCAGCCTGTGGCTCTTCTAAAACCCCCACTTTGTCCGCCAGCCAAAGCTGCATGGGAACAGAAGACAAATCAGAAATCAAACACGGCCTAAGTATTTGGGGTAAAAATGAAGACGCAAGAAATTGTGCTGAATGGGAATCTACCTGGAGCAGGATAGGGCATCCGCTGAAGGAGTCGGCTTGCCCAAGTTTCAGCTTGTCTAAACCCAGGAGCGTTTCCGCTAAAATCACCGGCATGATATTTTTCTGAGCATCCATTTGCAAGGCGATGCTCACTAATTTGGGATTCGCTCCTCCGTCAATGGGAATCAGCATATACGCAGCCAGTGCGCATATGGACAAAACGAAGCGTCTGTGAGCTTCCCCCACGTAGTCTCCCAGGGCTCCCTCTGGTCCGTACAGCTCAATTAGGCGGAAGATGTTGAGTTCACCATTCTGAATGATACTCGCTGTCAGTGCCTCTGGAATGTTGAGCCTCGCCTGCAGGATTTGCTCCATGTCTTCGTGGACGGGCGGAACCGCAAGAACATCTAGGTTGGCGAAGCCTGGCACGTATGCTTGAAATTCTTCTATGGTAGGACACATCTCGTCTTCTCGGAATCGGAAGACATGCACGATTGGGTCCCAAAAAGGCAATGCGGCTTGGAGAAGTTCGACACACGGTCGAGCAAATCGGAGATCTCGAATTGAGGACAAGCATCGAGACCGGGGGCTCGCCCAATTTATGGTTTCTTCTCTCAGTAACCAAAAGTCGAGTAATTCCGTTAACGCATCTCCCATTTTGGTGGCAAAGAGGGATGTACACTACATTCCTCCTGAAGCTTTCCTTCTTATAAGCCAAATATGTTGGAATTGAGGCTTAGGTGTCCCACCACCTTGCCATGCAAGGACTCTTCTCTTTCTGCAACCTCAGAACAGCCCCCAGGACGTGGAACCATGAACAGGGTAATGGCAATAATTTGGTCAAACCAAGGCAGCTTAGCAGGATTTGACTATCGCACGACACTTCCAAAGCATCGCGCGACAGAAATCACTCGCGCGACAGTTCCTAACCATCGCGCGATGGTTGGTCTGCAGTATTGACAGTTTTCAACAGCCACTGTCCAATTTGGTCGTTTTTCATTCCGAGGGTCTTTTTGCACTTTTAATGGTTCCAGCAAGTCATTATAAGTATTTATGACTGTATCCAAGCATCGGATTCAAAATGCCATGCTCAACGAAGATGTTGGACCCTCGGAGGCCCGTTTCAAGTTCAAATCGAGGTTTCGGGAGGTCGAAACTCACCATGGAAGCTCTAGCCCATTTTGGTCATGCCATACAGGTCACCTGGACCTTAAGTGACTGTGTGGAGGTGTCGGTTTCAGTCCGGGACATAATTGAGTCATGTTCGACGTATTATGCCATTTTCGTGTCATTTTGTGCATTTTTTCGTTGTAAGTCTTTTCTTGGGACGTTTTGTTAAGTTCTGTCGATGGGTACAGGTCATGTTGACCGTCATTGACCTTTCATGAGTGTCAGTTTTGTCTTTAGCAGAATGTTGTGAGTTTTGGCGTATTAATGCCCAAAATTTCATTATTTCTCGTGTCCTCGTATCCTAGCCGTATCCTAGGGTACTTTTCCTATTTTTTTCAGAGCTAGACCAGTTTTTATACTCATATGTGTCTGTGAGTGGTCTCGGTGTGTTGTCAATGCAAGTTTGGTAATAGTGGCGGGTTTTACTTTCTCTTATTCATAATGAGAAACGATAAACTTGAAAAATGCAAAATTTCCATAAACAACCGTGATCTATCCATGTCAACTGCTATATCAACGGCACTTCGGCCAATCAAAAACGCCTAATCAAGTCAGGGCACATGCACCCGCTAGTCGAAAGGCACGCAGGCCCTCAAAGTATCTGTCAAAAGCTATCTACTTGGACACGCAGGCCCGGAATCAAAAGCAAAAGCAGCATGCAAAAGGGTAAACGGAGCCTTTGTCATCGCCCTCTGCGCACTCAAAGCTCGTCACCGCTACCCGCATCGTCCCGTAGTTCCTGGGGATCGTCTCTGTACCCCGGATCGTCGATGGAGTCGTCGGAGCCACTGCTAGTGGACGAGTGCTCCTCGTCCTCTCCTTCCTCTCCTTCCTCCTCATCCTCTTCTTCCTCTCCGTCCTCTTCTTCCTCGTCCTCGGAAGTATGACCCAGGATTAGCCGCTTTCGGCGGCCCGGCTCCTCCAGTGTCAGCTTCTCGCGCTTCTTGAGTTGATACCGAAGCTCAGCTTGCCTCGCGGCCTGTCTGGCTTCCTCCTCGTGTGCGCGTGCCGTCTGTAAGCCCCTCGTCTGTCGCTGCGTAGTAGTGGCCGGAGGTGTGGGTTTCTTCGCCGCCACCTTCTTCGGTGGCGGATCTCGCGTACTCTTCCTCCTGGGGTTCATCTTCCCCTGCACCTGCATTAGCATTTCATTTCAAAGCATGAGTATCTATTGTGCATATTGTATTTCTGTATTAAAAGCAGGTACAGTCTATCAAGCTATTAAAGCAGGAATGTATCGAAAGCAGGAATGTATCGAAAGCAGGAACGTATCGAAAGCAGGAATGTATCGTTTTTCATACCTGGGTTTGGCTGTGGTGTCAGCACCTGGTACTGCAACTCCAGTGGCATGCCGCTCGCCGCCCTTCTCACCACATTCTCCAACGCCAGCATGCGTCGAACGGCCTCGTTCACCCACTCGATTGGCACCTGCATGCAATTCAAGTTCATCAGGCTATTCAGCATATGATTCAAGTATTTGGAATTGAAAAGCAATATTGGAAGCTAGGTCTTACCGAAACAGTCACAGGAGTAGGCTCCGCTCTCGCAGGCACTAACTGTAACTCCGCAGGATTCCCCTGGCTGTCAACCACAGGAATCCTCCAAAGTAGCGCAGGAGGTCCACCAACCACCGGTCCGCTCGGGGCTCGCCTTGCCCGGCTCTCACCTCCTCTCCTTCCCTCTCCAGCTGCTCTCCTCTCCTCAACAGCCCCTGCGGCCTGGCCCCGCACCTCTCTCAGGCCACGGATCCCCAATGGACCCGCCAGGAAGTCTCTCTGGTAGACAGCATAGTCCCTATCAGGACGCAGGTAGCGCGCAAGCTCAGTATCCGGCCTAGTGTACCTCTCCAGCTCAGCCCGTGTGTACTCTCCCGTGTGTGAAGCTCGAGGTGGGAGTGGCCCTGGCACCTGGAACTCGGGGTAACCAAGCGACTGGCGCGTCACTCGATCCCCCAAGTACCACTGCCAACCGAAGGCTGACTCCAGTAACACCCTGCTGGCCGTGACCGCTCTGCTCCTGGCCAAGTACTCTGGCTCTGGCTCCACTCTTCTCCAGGGATCCCAATTGACCTGCAATTCAGAGCAAGCAAGCAATACGGGCAATTGATCAGCAACAGCATTAAGGCAAGAAAATGAAGACATGTCTAAGGCTTACAGTCATGTATTCATACCTGTGAGGCCCTGAGCTCGTCTAGGTACAGTCTGAAGGCGTTGAGCTCGCCTCTCCCTTCTTTCTTCCCCGTGCTTGCCTTACTCCACTTCAGCGTGCGAGGGAGAGTGCTCAAGTCTGGATGCTTGCACTCCGGCGGATACATCCGCAGAACCTCGTAGGCCCAAAGCTGCACAATGTTTAGACAAATTCAAACGTTAGTCAAGGCATACAGTATTTGAAATTGAAGCAGTCAAGCAGACTAAACAATGGACAAGCATAATCAAATTGTGCTTAATAAAGGGTTAGAATCGTACCTCCCAAACCCTCCAGTAGCCAGCCGTGCTCTTACCCGTCCTCGACGAGTGGCCAAAGAAGTGGTAGGCCGTCCCAAGAGCAGCTCCACCCCAGTCGAAGCGTGAGGCCGTCCTCAAGTCCCTCAACGCTGGCAAGTAGGAGAGATGGACTTTACTTCGTCTGTTTGGGTACAGAGTGGCACCAAACAGGTACAGCAGGAACGCCCGGGCCATCTGCTCCTCCTCCCGGTCATTCGTCACATCCTTCTTCAAGTAATCCTTGAACTGGTCATACCTCGCCATCCCCTCCTCTATCCTGGGCGCTTTGCCCAGAAACCACTCCAGAGCAGCCCGATCCTCCTGGATCCCCGAGTCGAACAGGATGGGCTCACCTCCAACCCTCAGCCCCGTGATCGCTGCGAAGTCCGCAGGCGTCACTGTCATCTCCCCAGGAGGTAGGTGGAAGGTATTGGTGGTATCCCTCCACCTCTCAGCAGGCGCTACGAGGACGGCGTGGTCGTTCCTCGCGGGGGTCAAAGTCCGTACGAACACCCCGAAGCCTGCCTCGTCTGCCAACCGCCTCACTCTCTCAGGCAGCCCCTCGTACAGCTGTAAGGACATACACGCGCCCCCAAAGCCGCGGATGTCCCTCTGTCCTGCTCCAGCCTGTTTCAGACACAAAGACAAGCAGCAAAAGGGTTTATCAGTATACAGGGAGTTCTCATTTTCAAGTTCTAGGTAATCAATGAAGCTTAGGACACATGTTCGGCTTGAATTCTATGCCATGGCTCGACTCGGGAGTGTGATGTGCTATTCTAGATTCCCGTGCATACAGAGTTCTCATTTTCGAGTTCTAGGTAATCAATGAAGCTTACAACGGATGGTTGGTTCAAGTTATTACGTATTGGGCCTACATTACAAGAAGTACATAGGTTTAGCATGCTTTGACTCGCAAGTCATCTGTGCAATTCTAAGTTCAAGCATGTTCTAAGCAAGTATCGAATGTGAACTATGGAAAGCAGGAGTATCGAAATCAAATTACAAAGGGTGTTTTCTGGGAATGTACCTCCATCCACGTCGCTGCAATATGGACCCGGGGATCTCTCAACACCAACTCGTCGTCGTAGTCTCTCTGCAACGGTGTGCGTGCCGCAATGCCCGACGGTACAAAAAGGTGCGGCGTAGGAAGCACATATGCCTCCGCTGAAAAGCCCGGGCGACTCGTGTTCTTTGCCTCCGCCACGGCCGTGACCCTAGGCCCCCGTGCCTCTACTCTGGCCCTCTCCTCGGCCTCCGCCTCTCTCAAGAGCTCCTCTCTCTCCTGTCTCTCTCTCTCTCTCGGCCCTCTCCGCGGCCTCCGACGCCTCAATGGCCCGGGCACGATCCTCTCTGGCCTTTAGGACCAACTCCCCAATCAGGGGGTTATCTTCAAGAAGCCTCGCCAAGGCCTCGTCGGTCAAAAACTCGGCGACGTCGTGTTTTGTGATCGGTCTATGACCCGACGACGTCGCCGCGGGCCGGAACAATATGTCCTCCTCTCGGACCTCAACCGGAGTCTCTGTGACCTCCGCCTCTGCATCTACAACACTTTTGCCCTTCGCCGAATCCCTCGGCGGGGACCCGATCGGTTCAATATCATCATCTCCAGCCCCACTACTACTGCCTCCTCCAGCATCAACCCTCGCGCAAGGCTCCTCCCTGCAGCATCTGGACGCACTCCGGTCACCACTGAGCCTCCCACGGCCATGCTTGGATCCAACCGTTGAACAACAGCCCCTACGGTCTCTGTTCCCACTGTCGCGCGAGCCTCTGGCTCTGTCGCGCGACGGATTTCACCGTCACCAGCTTCCTGCTCGTCGCCCTCCACCGCTGCACCGACGTCTGTACCAACCTCCGCCGCCGTCTGATCGACCGTTTCGAGACCCGTTGACCCTCCTCGGTCCTCCGGTTGATCAATAACATCACCCCCGCCTTCCCCGCGGTCAGCCATGGATGGATGATCAAGGTTGGGTTTGTCGATTTTGTAGTTTGGTTTGAGAGGAGAGACGAGAGAGGGAGAGAGAGTTTCAAAATTTTGAAACTGCTGATTACTGTTTCTGTAACGTCCCCGCGACGATTTAAACGTTTGGAACGGTCCGGGCCTGTTCAGATCCAAGCCCTAACTCAAAACCTCGCGCGATGGTTCTGAGTGTCGCGCGACACTTTTTGGGCCTCGTGCCCAATCCATTCTAAGTCCGCCTCAATTACCTCTTTGGGGTCCATGACTTTGTTGATATGTTGTACAATATGAATTTGAGGGTCATTTTGGGAAGTCTTTGCCTTCAAACCCAAAGAATTTTGTATCCACAGCGACGATCCATCCTCAATCACCGACGATCCATCCGTCCGATCACAATCAGCGACGATCCATCCGATCTCAACAGCGACGATCCATCCGCCCGATCAACGATTTATCTATCCGTCGATCACGGCATCCATCGTCTGCACATTTATCTATTCATCGATCAATAATCATGACATCTATCCGCCCGACACAATCCGCGACGATTTATCCGTCCGATTTCAAATCGCCGATTTATCTATCCGCTCAATCAATCGACGATCATCTATCGCCCGATTCAATCAATGACACATCTATTATTTATCCGTCCATCAATCCATCCGATTTATCTATCCGTCGATCAATCAGACGATTTATCGCCGATCATCACCGCGACGATCCATCCGTCCGATTGACCAATCAGCGACGATCCATCCGTCGAACTTATCAGACTATCCATCCGTCCGATCTTCAATTCCCTTGGTGCACGGTATTTTTATATACTCGCCTCGCATTTTCCATTTAATCGGCGCGGATTTGGTGGGTGTCTAGAAATCTTTGACGTTACTCGTACCAGTCAATAGTTTCGTGAAAGAGGGACTACCGTAGACACCCCAACTGGTCTCCCAATTGTTTTACTTTGTTTTACGATTTTCTTGTTTCCGATGATGAAATCGGATCAAACGAGCTTGGATTGGGAATGGATTAGCTTGGAATGCTTAGAACCCCGCTTGAACCTTTTGAACCCTTCCTGAACCTTCAATCAAACCCTAGGATCAGTTTTGACCATCACGCGATCCTTCGTCCTCGCGCGATACTTAGCTTGCCAGGTGTGTAGTCAACACTCCGCTTGACCATCGCGCGATGGTTCCAACCTGTCGCGCGACGGTGCGCCCCCTCATTATCACAGAATCCAGCTTGACTTGTGATGATTGGGTGTCCCCACATGGGCCGGAACCCCGCTTTTCCTCACCGAACAGAGTTCCGGGCAGCTACACCCATACACCCTCACAACCACTCCCACCCACCTTGTTGGCTAGCTTCACAACCAAGTTGTGACCAGCCTTGTTGGCTGGTCCCAAGGCCATGTTTGGCCATTTTCTAGCCATTGCACTCTCCCTATAAATACCCCCCTTCATCCTCCATATTAAGGGTTCCAAGAATTTAATTAAGAAATTCACTCATCATTTTACAAGGCAAACAATAGCTAGCACAAAGTTACTAACCCCAAACCACATCCTAATCTTCCAAACTTAGTGTTTCAATGTACACTTAGTTGCAAGGCCACTCCAATCAATCCAACCCATTTCCAAACCCTTTCCAAGCAAAGGTATAACATTTAACCTGTTTCTGTTTTGATCCCTAAGGGGGGCTGACAGGGCCAAGGCTGGTAATCAATACCATGTCCTGGTCCTAAAGCCAGCAGAGTTACAAGAATTCAGGGCAGTTACACCCTCGCGCGACGGTCCACCATGCTCGCGCGACACTTGTGTCAAAGAGAATGGACCTCGTGGGGAAGCGGAGGCTAGCCCTTTTCTGTTTTGCAATATGTTCATGCTTGTTGTACTTCATTTTGATTTTTAGATCACCGTTATGCATGCAAAACAAAATACAGGAGCTAGTTTATTTGCTCTAAATAGTTTGGAATGCCCTTGGGATCCTCTGAATCTGTTAGGACCCCAAAGCATGCAAAGCAATTCCCAGAACAAGAATGTCGCGCGAGACTCACTGTCTGTCGCGCGACAGTTGATTTCCATGAATAGGCCCTTGCATGGGCAACTAGGCCCTTGGCCTCTGTTTTGATCCCCCCCTCTGTTTAGGGGTTGTGTTTCATTTCATTTGGCTCTTTTTGAAGCAATCTGTAATAATTAGTATTTTTACAGTTCCATATAAACTGCTTGGTTTGCCTCCTGGGTGTGCACTGGTCCTTCCAGAGCCCAGAAGGGGATGAATTTGAAACTGTGGTGAGATGACAACACTCGCGCGAGGGTTCGTGTGTCTCGCGCGATGGTTTGCTTGCATGCAGATTTGTTCATGCATGCAAGTTGGCCATCGTGCAGGACAAATTCATCCCGAGCCTGGTTTTGGCATTTGATCGCTGTTTTAGGTCTCATCCCATTTATTACTCGTCATGCCATCCATCCATGCTATTATTTGATCACATCCTGCAAATTGTTACAGTTTTTAATCCCCGATTAACTGTTTCCCCGCCCTAATTGGCTAAAATTAATTAAAAGAAGAAGAATCACAAAAGTTTTCATAAAAATGCCTAAGTAGAGACCGATCTCCGGATTGGGCGAGAGGGGTGCCTTAAAACCCTTCCCCTCTCGTAACTTGGCTCCCGAACCCAGATATGGTTATGACGGATTGGTTTCCTTAAACTTTTTCAAACAAACA
>JACTNZ010000026.1:0-70675 GCA_018127125.1 Rhododendron griersonianum | reverse complement strand
ATAATTTTGACTTCAAATAGCAAATTTCCTTGATAGACAAACCATCAGCAGGCATTTTTTTACTGGAACTGGAAGACGTTGAAGATTATGGGCATCACACGATACAGACGCGCGCACATGCATTTATCATGCGAATATTGTGCTTCTATTTTTTACACTGAAAATATAGCAAAACCTTGTACTCGTAAGTTAAGTTACCTTTTGCCAGTTTTGTAACAACAGTTAAACCAACGACACACGTAACAATCATCATCCTTTGGAATTTTTGCGAGATGCTTAACCATTACATAACCTTCTTTCAATTTTGGACCATGTTCTTTCAGAAAAGAGAGCTTAGAGACCTCCAAAAACTTGCAGACCTACAAAACACAAAAATGTGTTATGGACTAGAATGGACGCAGGATACTAAAAATAAAAAGAATCACTGATATAAATCAAGAAAATACAAACTGAAAAAAAGAATAGAAAAGTATAAAGTAATCTGATTTGATTAAAGGGAGCTCTGTCTTCACCCCATTAAAAACGTGTAAGAGGAACAAGGATCATGTTCTAGCCATGAATTAAGACAAAATGTGGTATAATCAACGCTCAAAAAAATGCAAAAGCAGTAGTAGCCAGGAAAATGTGGGGAGTCATTTGGAAGACACCTATCACAGAGGGAGGGGGAGGGAGGAGGTGCAAGGAAAAGAGGGAGTTTATATCCAACCAATAGCTAATGTTCCAGATTATCTTCGACATGATCACATTCTCTATATGGGGTCAAACATTTGAGAGAGGTTTATTACACAGAGGACTCCCTTGTTTAATTGGAAAAGGAAAAAAAGGAAGCAAAGTAGACCGCAAAAGTGATAGGATGTCAACATTCATGGCGCAATGTGTGAGATTCAAAGGCGACATTTTTATTTGGATTGGTGTAGTTAGAGAAGAAACTTGGGTACATAGATCGATATGAAATGATACCAATATTCCAGCTTACGGATATTATGATGTGCCAGGGCAGATGAAAACAGTACTCCTTATTACTTTCTCACTTCCATGTTCCAAAGACATCTATTATTTACTATATCAGAATAGTGAGGAACTCCTCTAAACACCGTGAAAAGAAGCCTGAATGAAGAGTTCTAATGTTTATTTGACACCATCAAACTTACCAATGAACTAAACTAAAAGCTTTAAAGTTCAGAAAACCAAAAAGATTAAAGGGTAAGGGTGAATAGATATAAATCAGAATGCTTCAAATCATCAGCACCTAAGTTACTTTCTTGAAACTCAGAAGTGTGTTGTTTCTAAGTCAAAGTAATAGACAAGTGTGGTGTGTCACAGAAATGTCTGTTCTAGACATTTCATAACAGGGCAAGTTTGGATGCCTGACTAACAATTGGTGGGGCATGTCCCACCCAGACAGGGTGCTTTCTTAGGCGTGTCCATGCTTTTCGGTTTAGTAAAATGTATTTGGCAATGCAAATAATTATTAACAGTAGGTATGATAAATTACCCCCCTTCTCATGAAACATTAGAAAGATCATACAAGTACCTGAGTTCAATTGTGAGTAATTATCCTACAATTACAATGATTAGAACTTATCTTCTCATTACGATTGGCGTTCTTACTCAAATTATTGTTGTGCATAACCAAACACGCAAGTTAAAAATAGAATGACCATAGCTAAGGGGCAGAAGAACGGTTTTCCATCATAATGCGGAGACATCACCAATCCATGCAGCAAGCCCACATGAAACAATAGATAAGGAACATGGTGACATAGTTTAACAGAAGCTTGGGAGTTGGGCCTACAAGGATCTTCCGTATTAACTCGATAAATACTAATCACCAAACCATATTAATTTGGAAAAATCCTTAAATTTCTAATGAAGTAAAATTAACCAAAAATAAATAAAAAGGGAGTTGGGCAGACGGTGAGATGCCTTTTCCTATTCTGAACAAAGGATAGGTTAATCAGAAAGAGGAAATTGATCCGTGTGGCCAATAACAAGTTAATCAGACAGAGGCTTGTTTAGTTGAGTTGAGTTGTGAGAATATATGGTTCCATATCTACCAGATTTCGATATGGCGTCAATCATCAACTTACTCCTTAAAAACAAGAACGAAAATGACACAATTTATCCATCTTCAATAAAAGGTAACATAATTTTGCAACGTTTGCCCATGTGATGTAATAGTAATTACATCATTGTGGATAGGAAAGGCACTGAAGTTCATAATTACAGCATCAAGAAAGTGAGTGATAAACCAGCAAAACTTTTAATACTACTAATAGTGAAAAACAATGGAAAGAGAAGGATTCTACAGATTTATGCCTTGGTAGCTACTAGCAAGTGAGCTATAACTGGAATTATATCCCAGGTAGTATTTTGGTAAAATACTCATCCCCAAGGTCCTGCTAATCCCGTTAATAAGATAAACTTTCATCAGATTAAGTCATTATGCCAAATTTCGAAAATACATCTCAGTTTCCTAGTATAACAGCTGATTTTACATCAATGCACCCCAGAATGAACTTTTAGTTCATGCATGTATGACAAAATAGTAGATTCTACAAGACACGAATAGAAATCCATAAATAGTGAAGTCTTTGGATTAAGTAGAATTTCAAGTACAATTTGTAATCACAAAAAAATAGGGAAACTACAAATTTCAATTACGACGGTGATGAAGTCAAGAAAAACTGTCCTGCTGAATATAAATTTCCATAACTTCGTCCATAAGACCAGCAGCACAGATTAGTAGAAGCAAGAGTTTTGTGTGCACCTCTCAAGAATTCACAATGTCCAGGTTTCCTAAAATGTGATTCAGATACCCTTGCATCGCAACTTTTAAATTTTCCGAAATGGTCTGCTGTGCTCCCAGCGCTGCATGAATGAATGGCAAAGCAGCCCTCGATGGAACGTATCTGTGCAAAATTCATTCTGTAAATGTAATGGACAAAACTTGGTAGGATAAACACTAAATGGAATAGGCAAAATGGTTTAACAATCCCCTATTTTTCGCACCATCTCCATGATGTACGGGAACAGCACCATCATCAGGCTCCTCATTGTCATGCACAACTGCTGTCTGATCTCCTATTCCTATGTTATGAAGCCATTCTCTTGCCTTTCATATGAAGATTCAATGAACAAAAACTCGTGTTAAACAAGAAATAATAGCCCCATAACCCATCAGGTGCTGCTATATATGGGTACAAGGTACTTCAAAAAAGTCCACGCCGATGAACCAAACATGCTGGCAAAAATGTAATGAACACACAAACACACACACACACACAGAGATTATAGAGAGAGAGAGAGAGAGAAAGAGAGTAAAAGACAGGGGAACAAGTCAAAAGAAACCTGCTCTTGTTTCTCGTGAAATTCTTCAATTATTGCACGCTTCTTCAAAGCAAAGTGTACATAGATAACTTGTGAAGCTTTCTTCAGTAAGCGCCAGCTTGGAGTTGGAACGCCCAAGGAGCCCTTTTACTAGGGCTGTCCAGATTTCCCGACCCGCCGACAACCTGACCCAAAAAAAAAAATGAAAAATTTGAAAGCGAGTCCTAGAGGTACTAATGACTGAAACCCTATTTCAGTGCCAAAACAAAACAACAGAGGAAAGGGGAAACCCTAACACGCTAGGAAACCTGACTCGTTGAACACCCAGACTTTAGGAAATCTAAAGAGGGATTGATGGCTGAAACCCTACATTAGAATGGAACGTGAAATTCAGAGGGAGATGACTGAAACCCTATTCAACAAATCGAGTAAATCGACGATTTGAGTACTGATGACTGAAACCCTATCAAAATCAAATCGAAACCCTATTCAAAATCAAACCAGGGACGGGGAAACCCTAACACGCTAGGAAACCTCACCCAGACGGAAATCAATAGCCTATTACAGGGATTTATGAGAGGGAGTGACGATTGAAACGCTAGATTGACGTTCACCGAAGAGAGAGAGAGAGCCGTTAGAACTTGGAACCGACGTAAGAGAGAAAATCCCAAATACTCCTATGTTTCTACGTGTGAGTTGTCAAAACTTCTATGGAGCACTGGGTTAGAACTTGGAACCGACATAAAAGAGGGAGAATCCCAAATATGAAATATGTTCGTGTGAGTTGTGCGCTGGGAGGGAAGGGGAAATTTTATTGATTTTAAATGTTAACAAGCGGATAAAAAAAAATGTTAATAAGTGTTATTACGCTATTGATTTGCCGAGTAAAAGTCACTTTTATGTGTTTTTTTCTTTATTCAAAAAAATATTACAATGGTAAGTTTTACACTAAATTTTTTATGACTTTTTGATTCGTCTTGATAAGATAAATCGAAAAAAATTGTAATGAAAACTCCTAATTTTTTTCAAAAAGACACTTATTTTTTTAATTCAAAAAATGATGAGTTTAGATATAATTGTGTACTTTTCCGATTTTGTCTCGGTAATTAATAGCTTAACACTTGTCTCTCAATCTCACCGTCCGCTTCGGCAATCAATGGTCTAGATTTTAAAAAAATAGTGAAGAGTCTCGTTTGGATCTGCTCGTATCAACTAAAATCTGAGTACTAGTCAATTAGGTATGGATTGGAATAAAAAAAAAAGTGGTGGAGTTAAAGAGGATGTCACTCAAATTAAGAGAATCGAATTAAGAGAGGAAAAAAAAGGGGAAGAAATTCTCTATGTTTCATGTTATACATCATGGATCTTTATGTAGTTCGCATTATTATCAGCAAACAAGAGTCCGAACAGCCATCCAGGAGGTGCACTAAAAGAAATTCTCTCCACAATTTTGTCATGGATAAATCATAAATGTACCATTTACTTGAAATCAATACGTTGAGATTCTATATATGTATATATCGAAATTCAATCAATTATTTATTTTTTTATTGATGTTTAGATCAACCGAATCAAGAATTCCAAGTATGATTGTAGTTTCACACAATAAGCAAAATGTGTTCGGCTCACCTGGAGACCACATTGATGATTGGATCCGCTCATCATGGAAGGTGTATCAAACTTATATTGTCAACATCAAAAATCGGATTCATTTGTAGCTTTGAATTCCTGGGTGTTGAAATCAATATTGTCATGCTTAGTCCACATTTTGTGTTAAAAACTGGCCGGTCTATTGTATTCAACAATCGCTCGAGATGATAATCTAAGAACTTCAAATAACTGATACAATAAGAGTTTCTCACAATTAGTAAAACAATGGAAAAAGAGGCTAAAAGAACAGGAGATCTTCAAGAATTAAGATCGAAGCTTATATCACATATTCCTAGACTTCATAAGGTTCACTTCAAATTCCTAGACTTCATATGGTTCACTTCAAATTCCTAGCTTATATCTCATAATTGATCCAATTGAAACCTATAAAAGGCCACCACAAATCGTTCAGTTGACAATCACTATATTTGATATAGAAAAAATCCTGCACTTCTCCTCCTAGACTACATTAGGTTAGGATTTCAGAGGAAAAAGATACGTGAAGAAAACGAAGGAGTATAGATCAACAAAGTTCCATCTCCGTGGTTATCCACAAAAAAACATTGATACATATCACAACAGAAGTAATTTCCTGGGCATGGCAAATCTTGATCCACACTTAATACAATATACGTCAATCTAGCAGCGAAAAGGTGTAGAGGGGATCGAAACGCAAAGCCCATGTAAAAAAGTAAACATGAGAAACAGCTATAAATAACAACTGCATCATAGGCGTTTTGGTCAACCATAGCATTTCTCACAAGATCAAAATAACAGCTTGGGGAGACGCTCTTGGAGAAGAACGGATATCTTCAGAAAATTCCTTCCATGTCTCCGACGTGAACAGCTTCTCCTCATCAGGATATGAATCGCGGTTAGTTTCAATAACTAGTTTTTCTAAAACGCAGGCCTTTCTCAGCAGGAAATGCACAAGTTTAACAGCACACGACTCGATTTTGAATCTGCGTAATCTGATAGTCTTGAGGTGGCTCCTAAGACAAAGGAAAGATGACCGCTGTAAATCCCAAAATTTTTCACCATCAATCTCATATTCCATCGGCCACGGTCATCGTCCTAAAAGATCAACCAACAATTTATATCAAACACAACTCAGAAAACGAGAAAATTCACAAAGTGAAAAGAACAAAGATGGAGTGGGTGAACCTACAGTACGAAAGGGTTTAGGGCCAGGCTGTATGTGTATATCAAGCATCTCCAGATTGGGGGTACTTTTCAGTAAGCTAGCAATCCCAGGAAGGTGCCACTTGGTCAGCTTTGTCTTAAGAACTAAATGCCTCCAATTCATGGATGGGCAAGAACTTCTGATCAACTCCCATATTGTGAAAACCTAAGCAGATTGGAAATCATAACTTAGAAAAATGAAGATTAAATACAGATTATGGTAAATTGGTAATTACTCTAACCAACAAAGTGATCCAAAGAGGTAAAACAGACTCTGAACAAAATATCCTAGAAAACACAAATTAGGCTAGGAAAAAAATTTGCTACTCTGTGATGACGAATGTGGACCATCCATGTATCTCCATGAAGGGTATTGTCCACCACGGTTTAGGCCCGTGAGGTGACATGTGGGCCAATAAGAGGCACCTGGCCCACCTTTCCTTTCCAAATAAGCCTTGTTGACAAAGGCGCGCCGGATGGAGAATGGTGCTCGCGAGTAAATGTGCCTCTAAGATGAATTTACAGTTTTCACTCAATTCAATATTCTGGTCTGTTATACCGTTAACATTCTCTATGTTTCCGTCATGAAGTGTGCCACAATATCACCTTATGGTACTACATTGAAAAGCAGATGTTCATGAGCTTCAATACGAAAACAAACATAGGCACCATAGAATTCAGGTGTTCAATGATTCCTATAGCTAATTTTTGAACAACAAAAAGAAATTTTATTAATCTTTGTAACAATTTCAAAGATTCCTATAGCCAAAACACAATCAATATAAAACAAATCGTTTGTAAATGTTTTAACTTCACAAAGTAGACAATTCAAAAGAAAAGGTTATGTTTCTGAAGAAAAAGTAGAGCATAAACGTGAACTTCACTGAGGAGATACACCATACCAGGATAGCCCTATTAAACAGTGTAAAGACCTCGGCATCATATAGCTGCTCAAAAAGCACTTTGACCTTACGATATTCACCACGAGCACAATTAAAAAAACCATTGTCGAATTCAAGAGCAGCATCAACTATAGATGACGCATTATACAGATCTGTGCGCTCTATCCTTGAGATATTTAGCGACGTTACATATGGACAAGAAACTTCTAGCCTTGAACTGTCATGGCAGTTAAGCTCAATCACCACATTCTTTAGAATTGAAGATGTGAAGTCCAGCTTATGCAATCTGTACCACTCGTATAAGAACAAACTCTCGAGCGCTGGACAGATAATATTTCAATCATCGTCTTGTTACTTATCAGTATACCATTAAGAGACAAAGATTTGTGTGACCGCAGCTGAATGTGCTCTCGTGGTTCCTAACGACAATAGACTAACTTCAGCTCTGTAAGGAAATCACTAATGAGAACAACATTGGACAACTTATGGTAATCTTCGGGGCCAACATGTGGTACATGACCACATGCCTTGAAATCAAGTTCAAGAACCTTAACTTTCTTTCTCAGAGCAAAACGAATCCATGTATCAATCTCATTAGCAAGCTTCAAGTGACCAGGTGTAAACCTGCGAAACCATAAGTACAGCTCAAGCTTCAGACAGAATCTATGAATATCAGAGCGCTGATGGAGAATGAGTAGATGAGGAATCAAGTTAATCAACCTCTCTTCGTCTACTGTGTTTTCGTAATATTTCTCGCTGCATTCGTGATACAAGCAAACATTCAAAGTCAAGGTTGTGAATGTAAGTCCAGAGGTTTCCAAATCTCCGAATCAGGATCGTCTTTACAGCATCTTCTGTTGGCAAAAGTGAGAGTATGTGGGCCAGTATGGGATCCGGCAAGCTGCTAATCCTATCAATTTGCTCATTTAGGGCAACTTTTTGCCTCTCACAAATACTTATTTCTGCATCACCATTACTCATCTTCTTCGCTTGGGGTGTAAAATAAGCTCTTGGTACATAAAACTAATGAAACCCTACAAAACCCAATAAAAGTGTAAAAAAACGCTAATCTTGCTTATTAACTGAGAACCATTGAATTAGAAAGAAACCCAAAAAAAAATTGCACAAAGCAGAAAGTGAGTTTCTTTAATAAAAAAAAAAAAATATCGTGGAAAATTGCATAGAAACATTGAAATAGAAAGAAACCCAAAAAAAACCCACAAGGTGAAAAAGTGATTTCTAGCAACCCATTTAATCAAAAGTAGAGACTTAACGATGAAATGCAAGTTTGAGCTTTTGATAATGGAATACCCATTTCAAAGGAAGTGGGGAGTCAACATAACCAAATCAGATTATTTTTTCATTCAAAGAGAGAATCTCAAAGGTAGAGTCTTTACCTATAGATTTCGGTAGAAAGGGTTTGATTTCAGTAGAAGTGTCCGAATGCTAAGCTGTGGAGACCCCCATGACCGAGATGTCAACAATCACAAAGACGAAAGACCTAAAATTCACTTGTCCTGCTTTTTTTTTTGCGAACCCTTCTTTTATACGATGCTTTTTGAGTTCCCACCATTTATTCAGTCCGTCAGCTGTGCTATGCACAATAGCACAGATAGAGCATAGATCACGCATATAGAGTTTTTTGGGCATCACAGATCTTAAAAAAATGATTTAAACCGCTTATTTTTTTAAAAAATATTTTAAAAGGTTCTTGTAAACACTAATGGCCCGATTGGATGCCGTATGTGTTTTGGGTGTATTATTTATGAAAGGGGATAAGATAGTAAGGGGTATTAGTTAAGAATGGAGGGCCCACATTGATGTGACATTTATAGAGGGGTATTAAAAAGTAGATGGTTTGGATGAGGTATTAGGGAAGTGGGATAAAATAATACTCCTACTTGGTTTGGATGAAGGATAAAATGGGGATAAGGAAGGGTGGATAATGTAAAAAGCTGTTAAATGACTCTTTTACCCTTGTACAGTCTCAAACTCGTAACAGTCATTAAATTAGTTATATAATTGTAAAATCCAATAAATTTAATTACTTTTGGACAATTAAGCTATAATAATTTATTCTAATGATAAACTAATTAATTGTATAAATTAAAATTTTGTTTTTTTTAAAGTGTTTTATAATCCAAAAATTTTAAATATTTTTTGAAATACGAAATGTAAAAATGTTAAGTTTGGTTTTTAATTTTTTGATTTTTGTTGTTGTTGTTGTTGAATGATTAGAGGATATTGGAGGAAAAACTTATTATTGTCGTACATGTTTGGTGCCAAATTAGTTTTGAACATAGTTGGGGTTTATAGAATGGTTCTCCTATTTTGAAAAGAAGTACCACTATGGTATAGTCCGTGGTTCGTATAATCCATGGTTCGTATAATCCATGCTTACTTGTTACTTATTCGTTCTTGTTTGCTATTGATCAGATAGAAGAGCAAAATTAGCAGGTCGGTCAAACTTCAGTGAGTTTACGGTGGAAGCCAATAGAGAGACAGAAGACAGTGATTGTTTGCACAATTGGTCCTTCCACCAACACCAGGGAAATGATATGGAAGTTGATGATTTAGTATCCAATTTTCTCCTTTTAAACTTTGTAGAGACGTTATATAAAAACATGAGTTATCTTGGTCCATTCAAGAAATTTGATTCCAAAGTAACAACTTCATTGCATTCAAGAATTTCATACGAAATTCATACTCAATTCCAAAGTATGTTGCCCCATTCAAGAAATTCATACTAACATATCATAACAAAGTAACAACTCATTTCGATTCAAGAAATTCATAGAAATCCATTCGATAAAAGAAATTCGTATATAAATGAAATAAAATTTAACAACTCCCAAAAAATAACTCATTACAAATGGTTCTAACTGCCCCCCTAACTAAAAACATGAAGGGGAAAGAAATTCTTGGTCTTCCTTTGCTTCTTCTTCCCGTGGGACTTGGTGACGGAGAGCTTGGATACGTGTCAAACACTTGTTAACATTTGGCTAAGATAATTTGTAAGTTTCTATACACCATTTTTTGAAGAACTAGTAGGCTGCAATATTAGTTGCCAATTTGACCTTCTAATATTGCCTCGCCTAAGTCCTCAACGCGTCTTGTACAAATTTCTCATCACAGCCAATAAATTTCTCATATCAGTGCATAATCCAAGTATCAGCAGCCCCAAACTTTGACACTTTTATACTATCCGAACGCCCTTTTAATGCTAATCTTTTTAGTTTCCCGATGTCCAAATGTAAACATTCTTTCAAAAGGGAAGAGAATACAGAGATACTTGAAAGTAAAATTAGCACAAACAAGCGCATGTAGGCATGCTTTACGAGATGCTTTTCAAGACAGAGATGCTTTTCAAGAGAAGACAGAGATGCTTTTCAAGAATGTTTACCCTATGCATACTGGAGTTTGATATCAATCCCTACCCAAGGATAAATAATTACCTATTTTCTCTGTTGACTCTAACAAGGAGCACAACAAAATAGTGAGTAAAAAATAGGGCACAGATGGAAAACCTCAAAAAGTCCAAAAAAATCCATTAGTAAAATGACTTAAGACTCCCATCCCCATCCCCTCTCCCTCTCTGTCTGGTTAAAGCTTATCAAACCCAAGGCAGATGAACCTAATACACAACACTCTATTCACAAAAATTGAACCTTTATACTTAGACGGGTTAAGAAATAAGGAGTATCTGGCACAGGATTATTGAGATACAAATTTAATTACCAAATTTCAAGTAACACATCTCTTTCTCTCTTCTTCTTCTTCTTCTTTTTTTAATTAACACATCTGTTTCTGACGTATCATCTCACCCATATGCAGAGTCAGACGTATATATTGCAAAACCAGTTGATGCTCAATATTAGGAAACCCTAACTAAAAAATGGCATATTCTACTGTTTTCTGGTTTGCACGTTCTGTATTCAAGTAACAGATGATTTTTTTCGGGGTTTACAGTTGTTCTCTGGGATTAACAGAAGAATACCAACAAATCAGGCTGAAATCAACAAAAACGAAACCATAATCAAGTCCATAGGCAAGAAATCGTTCCAATTCGAAACCCTAACCACAAATCGAAGTCAAAATCAAAAACCCTAACCAAAAATCCCAAATAACAACAGATTGCACCTGCTAGTGTAAATTGAAATCAAGAGCATGTGTATATCTTACCAGAATCGTGCAAGAAATCGCTCAAAATCACCACCAGAATTGCACACAAAATCGCACCACAAAAGACAGCTTTTTTGCGTTTTTGTACAGCGTGAAAGGAGATAAAGCGTTCGAGGATGAAGAGGGGGGGATTAGGGAGGGCAGAAAGGGAAGAATCACACCTGTATTGCGCCGAATTAGCTAACGATCGGTCCAGGGGTAGCAATAAAATAGCACCTCGTCCGCCGGATTAAGGGGTATTCGCGAAGAAGGGGGATTGAACAACACAGGAGAAAATAAGGTTGCCAAACGGAGCTAAATCTGTCCAATCACCTCTAAACCGGGTGTATTGTGGAATACACCCCACCAAACTAGCATCCAATCGGCCCCTACAGTCAGATATGTGCAAGGGGCAAAACAGATTGGTTTGCCTTACAAATAAAAAAACCTCTTACCAATACCTGATTCAGCTGATTTTTTCATTAGGGTTTCTATAAAAGCCGCCTCTCTAACTCCAAATCTTAGAAAATACTTAGGGGAGCTTTTATCTTTGTCTCTTGGAAAAAACATGTGATTCGTTGATTTGTCTTTCAAAATAACTCCAAGAGTTCTTTTCTCATATTTGATTCAATTACTTGAATCGTTATTCCGGTGGATTCTGAAAGTATCTTGGAGGACTTGAGGATTCAAGGTGTTTGGCAATCAACCACTTGGTGCAATCTACTTGAATTGCAAATTGATCTTCGTCAGTCGATGAGGATTCACGGATGTTTTTATTTAGTTATTTTGTAACTGCACAATGATATTTTTTAGTGTGTTGATTTTCTCCCATGGTTTTTACCTCTTTTTTTTTAGGGATTTTCCACGTATACTCATGTATGCACAGTTTAGTACTTTTCAATTCCTTTTAGTTTGCTTGTTGAGTAGTTGATAGCGAAAAAGGAATTCAAGTTATAACAACATAGTTAAAGTTATGAGACCCAACGAGGGTTGTCTCAACTAGCGAAGGGGTTTACTCCCACCCTGGAGATATGAGTTCGATTCTTAGGAGTAGGCCAATCAGTTGGGAGGTGAAAGTCCAGGTGGGTAGCCTCATGGGCACGTTCATTGATCCAATTCCTAGCTGATTTTCACTCTCCGTAGGTGTTGGTTCCCTCACATAGTTTTTAATATCGGCCGGTTCGTACCGGAATTTGAGGGTTCCGGTTCGGATATAGGCCGGTATAACGGGGAGACTGGAAATCACAGGTGAACCAGCCGAGTCCCGATACGTATAGGTCTGTAACGGATTCTTGTGGACCGGTTTGGCACAAAAAAAAAAAAATAGAGCTTCACCATTCGGGGGGAAAAACAGAGAGCATCAAACTATCAACTCCTTCCACTTTTCACAGCTTTTTCCCTAAAATTTTGGATCTTGTCTTGGAAAATAAGTAAATAACACAACAATTGAAAGTTGAAACCCAAATCCGGTCATTACCTGCCGTTGGCTTTCTTATCTTCTCTTCTATCTTCATTCTTTCACAAATTTCTTTCTTCAACAAGTCACTCTTCAACATATTTCAAGAAAGAAAAAAAATTCCAAAAAAATAGTTTAAGATTCTTGAGAAACGGATGGTATTGATTGCTGATGCAGAGCATTTGGTGCAGAACTGCTGATTTGGTGAAGTAAACGGAAAGAGGAGAAGAAAGGAATGGCTGTAGATTGAACTTTGAAGGTATTTCTTTCCCTTGATTTTTTTCTCTATGATTTTGGAGGAACAAACAATGCCAAAAAAATTTTCTTCCTCGGATCTGCTCCAGCAAAGCGCAACGAAACAATTTTTAAGTTTAATACTTTGATTTGGGGTTTTTTTGGTTCGGGGGGGGGGGAGAGAGAGAGAGAGAGAGAGACGCGGCTGCTGCCTATGGGTGGGTTTGTTTCCATCTGGATTCTGAAATGAACAGGTGGGTGGATGAGATATTGATGGTAGAGAGGTGGGTGTTTATGGTGTGTTTCTTTTAAACCTCTATGGTGTGTTTATTTTAATGTCTTCATCTTACTTTTGCTGTTTATGTCAATAATATCGAAACTCATAATGTTGCATTTTTCTCATATTTGTAAAATCTTATTGACTTGCGGGTTTTGATAAATTATCGGATATTTCACATGAAGAGAATGGGCTATTACATGTTTTAAATTAATTAAAATGTAATAATTTAAGCCAATGTTGGGGGCAAAAGTATATTTTTCAAGTTTTATACATGTTGCTGATGATTTTTAAAAATTCACGACTGCGACACCCGATTCTCGCGATGTATCACCGATACGTTCCAATACCGATATACCGCGACCGATACCACGACGGCGACCGATACTGCGATTTAAAACTATGTGAATCCCTCATCCCTACGGCCGGCGCCCTAGGTGGATTAGTCCCACCAGTGTAAAAAAAAAAGCCATGAGCCAAAAACACAACCACTCCTGCTGTAAAACCATCACACATATTTGTATGACAAATCCAAAAAGACCAATAGAACCAGACCACGTGCTTAACAAATTAAGCAGAACCACTAGATATAGATGCAGCCATAATTTAAACTAGACATCTACCGGCAAAAATACTGGTATCAAGAGTAGGATTATTTGTTGGCCAACCGCAAATTAGTCACTATAGTTTCTGAGCGGCTCGAGAGGCTCTAGGGAATGCTAGTAACTCCTTATCAGTAAGATGGAACAGTAGCTTCAATTTCTTACTTTTCGAGTTGTGCACAAATTTAACATTCTTAAAGGTTGTGATGGTCATTCTCTCCATCACCTTAGAGTTCTTGAGCAGGAACCTCAGAAAATTCATATCTTTTCTAGATGTGCAAGGAAGTCCTCAGTGGTACTCATTTGCTTGCTTTCAAGTACTTCAAGATTCTTCAGGAAGTTGTAGATTTTGACATCCTTTAGGTTGAACAAAAGATCGACAAAAATTGGCTCCTGGAGTTTCCAATATTCTCCTCCTGAAGTATTATTAAGCTAAAAAATATGAATCTAGCATGTCATACATAGATATAATAAATGTAAAATTTAACCAAAGAAACAATAGTTGTTCACAATATTTGTATTTAACGACTCACCTCTTTTGCATGAATCTTATCAATACTGATGATCAGAGTCTTGATATTTGGTGAATGCCTCAGCATGTAGCCAATTCTTGGTAGCTCTTTTTGTCAGATCAGTCTTTATAGCTAAGCATGAAGCATTGAAGGACAGGCGATTTAGACTTTGGTCCTCATGATGGTACAGAGCCTAAATAATTTGTGGTGGTGAGTGGCTACTGAATAATTTTTCCAAGTGTATATCACAACAGGAAGCTAAAACTATAATACGACTGTCAAAAGGACTCTATGTTGTACCTGAATGTAGCAGCTACATAGTCTAAGACATTTAACATGACGGACATGATCAAGAATTGGGAAAAACAGTATTTTCCTTATCTGCTTTGCCCACAGATCACTTTGTTACAACCAAAGCTTGCACTTTCAAGAGATTTCATTTTGTGGATGAAATAATACTCCCTAGACATGCTTGTAACAAGTTCGAAGGAAGCAATATAATCAGCAGAAATTGACAGCACAGAATTTGAAGAGCATTGGTCACTTTCATGTATCTTTACGGTATTAATCTCACTCCAACTAGGCACATAGACATAAAGGTCAGCAAATTCTTGACAATCTGTCAGTGATACGGATTCAAGAATTGGAGTAGAAGCTGTCAAATCATTAATCTCCCCACCAGAAAAATAGACCTGCTCAAGTGAGAGCGTTTTAAGGGAACTGAGTTTAAACTTGACCGGAAAGTGTATCTCACATCGTACGAGTGACAAAACCGTCAGTGATGTTGAGCTGAATAGATAGTGCAGCAACCTGTAAAATGGGGATGGACATGGAAAATCAGGATTGAGATCGTTGAGGTGGCGGGTTTTCACAAAGTAAATCCATGAATCAACATGGTGAGCTTCTGCGTCGCGATGCACGAAAGCGAGGCTAAACTTTTGGATTGCTGGACCCTTGTGAAGAAGCAAGGACTAATTGATAAAAGCCACTTCTTTGGATCTCGACATTTTCATTGGGGAAAACTTCAAGCAAGGGACATACAACCGCATGTATATCCACCTCTTTGCAAGAACACTTGTCCTGATCACATCTTTCATCGTTAAGTATGACCGAATGTGGTGAAGCAAAGGTTCTGGTAAACTTGTCAGAGGATCGTGTTTCTCTTCAAGGTTTTTGTGAGTTTTCTTTGATACCCATGGCTTCTTTAGCGTTGCTGCCTCCATGTCCTTGCAAAAACCCAGAAACAACTGAAGTTAAAGGAACCGAACGACCGTACAAAGTATTGGATACAAATTGAATAGGAGAAAGCAAGGATTTTAGAAGACTAGAAGAGGCAAATACTTGTGTAGACACCATTTCTGTACTCTCTACTCTCTACTCCAATAAGTTAAATAAGAAGTCCAGTGAAGAGCCAGAAACACTGAGCACTTATACATATAGCCAGCAAAATGGTCTGACTTCCTTATGGCAGCTGGCGCTTTGGTTCCCTGAATGCTAGTGATTGCTTGACTGTGGTGCATGAATGCATTTAACCGAATGTCTCAGGTTATGAGAACCCACATTTCTGGGTGCAAATCCAATGAACATGTGATTCTTTCTTTCTACCAGGATAGTTGGCCAGCCCTTTACTTTCATCTTCTTGCTTAATTGCTCACATCTCAGTGTGTTGAATTTCCTTACCCCAAGCAAGCTACTCGAGTTACAAGTCCGGATTCGCTCGTCAAAACTTTGTCCAACATCAGTTTGTTACTTAAACAAAACAAAACTGGAGTAAAATTTTTTACAAGTTCGTTAAGCTTTTAAACCAGATTCGAACAAGTTACTATTCTATTCATTCTGTTAGGGACCTATAAAATTTAGGCTACTTGAGATCGGCTTGTGTTCGGTTCAATTACAACTCGTTTGAGGTCGGCTCGTCCCAACTGAAATCTGAGTACTAGTAAATTGGGTATGGGCAGGAATCAAAAGTGGTGGAGTTAAAGCAGTGGCGTAGCCAAGAATTAACGATAGTGGGGGCACTTTTTAAACACACTTCAAAAAAAAAAAAATCATAATTAGCAACACCAAAATAATAAAAGATTGCTTGTGCTAAAAATAATTAAAAAAAAAGAAGCTAACACATTTACTAAGGAAGGTAGTAATTTCATAAACTATCAAAATAAATCAATTGTTTGAATTGTCTCAATGGACCAAGTCTAATAGCACTTAGATACACAATAACTAAAATGTTAATATTCAGCAATCTTGATCCAATCAGAAAAAATGTGCTTTTCTTTTCAATTTATGCTTAAACCTCTAATTTCGTCACGCGTTGTGAGTTCTATCGACAAAGACAAGATTACTTTCAAAATTGTGAATAATTAATGAAGTATAATGCATATAACCCATGGTTTAGCCACTTACAAATTTGGACATTATGTATTGACGAGTTTCAAATGGTGAGTGGTGACTCTTTTTATTCATTAAACATCTCACTTCGCAAGTGTAGTGGAATTGTTGTAATATTGGAAACAAAAAGTTGAGAATGAAATATATACAAAATGTATTAAAGTGATTAAACAAAGAACAATTTAAGAAGCCAATTACAGGAAAAAATACAAAATCTGGAAAGGAAAAAAAAAAAAAAGAGTATTCAGTGGGGGCGCGTGCCCCCGCTCGTCCTCAAGTGGCTCCGCCACTGAGTTAAAGAGGTTGTTACTCAAAAGTTTTTAGCCTGGGTACAAAAAGGAGAATCGAATTAAGAGAAAACAAAAGGAGAATTCATCGGACTCTGTTGCATCATCAGCAAAAAAGACTCTGTTGCATCATCCAGGAGGTGCGTTAAAGGAAATTTTAGAAAGTTTTTGTCCTGGATAAATGTACCATTCACTTCAATATCAATGTGTTGAGATTGTATGTATATTGATATCCGATGAAGCATGTATATTCTCATATCTAAAAAGTGACGTCTCATCCTATCCTACATAAGAGACACACCTAAAGCATAAACCTATCATATTGTGCATGCCTTGCAATTCTGTATCATAAAGATCATAAGTTGGATCCTTGACCTACCCAAAACAATTAAGCTTTCTAAAGAAAGAAGTATAACTATTCATTGAGTAGAACCAAACATCCAGCAAATTAAACCGAGAATAAGAAACCAAAACAAGTGGAAAAACCACATACAATTCAAAATATTTTAACCTAAGAAGTAATTGTTATAACTCAGGCAGGCAGCAACAAAAGCACCGAGTCCCGACTATAGTTGCAAGAATACTGATGGCATTAAACAAAACTAAGAAGTTGAAGTTATGAGGTGGACAATTACTGACCTTGTCATCATCTAAGAGCAATTTATATGCTCTTGACCATGGCTTTGCTGCAACGCGAGCTGCAAATGAAATCTAATTATAAGACTGAAGGCATTCCTTTTCTTTTTGACAACTGACAAGTTCTAGTAATAACAACTACTGGTACTTTTAAAAAATTGATTTTGACTATCATCTCTTTATGACAATTTGAAATTATGAACGAAGAGATTCAAGAGACGCATAATATGACGGTGGTCAGCTTGAAAATTAAAGAATTTGAAAGGTTTGATAGTAGGTTTGGGAGTTGGGGTAAGAAAAACCACTGCTGGAGAATGATTAGATACCATAGAGTAGGAAAATGGGGATGAGAACAGTTGAACATTTTAATCCATGCTTCATTAACCAATACATGATCAATTTTGGTAGTTACAAAATGAAGTGAGTCTTGTTTGTTGGCCCACGTGAAGTAGCAGCCTGAATACCTAAGATCCTCAATTCTAATTGGTTAATGACGTCACTAAATTCATTCACATTGGGAGGCCAAGAAGCAGCACCCCCTACCTTCTCACATGGGAATCTAAATGCATTGAAATCTCCTAGAACAACCCAAGGGGATGTGCACTGATGCTGCTGAATATCATGCCACAATTTCTGTCTATCAATATAGCAATTACTACCATAAACAAAAGAGGCAAAGAACTGGAAACTACCATCCTTGGCCTCCACATCACAATGGATGTATTGGTCCGATTGAGCTAGGACTTGTAATGACAAAACTAGTGGATCTCAAGACACTAAAATTCTCCCCAATGGAGCTAATCTGTAATTATGCACAAATTTCCAATTAGGGAGCATGGATTTAGCAATGTTATCTATCCTAGATTCCTTAATCTTATGCTCAAGAAGTGCAACTAGAGATAGCTTATGGTGTTTCACAAAAATGTTAATAGCTTTTGTTTAATGGGGTCATTAAGACCCCTTATATTCCAGGAACCAAAATGCATTGAAGAACTAGACATAAAACAGAAGTATTTAGACTGAAAATAGTTAATGGAGATGTTCAAAGCTTTTAAAGATAAGAGTCAATGTTCACAAAACCCGCACAACAAAAAGGGCAAGCTGAGTTGAATATACTTATTGAGACAAATGGTAAATAGGATGGAGTCACTTCCCTTTACGGTTGTTGGAGCCCTTTGATTTGGTCCTGTTGCCACTGGATATGCCATTTTTCTTTGAGCCTCTATACACCACTTTAACATCTGGAATTGAGGGGCTAAAAATGGGTGTATCACACTCATGAACTGCTTCCTCTTCCAATTCAGAGCTGCAAGGGCTGTCTGGTTCGGACTTGGTGTGATTGGATATCTCCAATCCAACAATTTTGAATGGATTAGGGTCAGGATTAATAGCAATTACCCCCCAAACAGTTTTCTGTAATTGAATCAATGGTAAATAAAGGTAGCACTCGAAAAGGCAGCATGAACGCTAAAGAATATGACCTTTACCAATAACATGGCGACATCGAAATTTAAACCTTAACAATTACAATGACCGCCTTTGGGAAGTAATACGGTAAATTCCCACCCTAAAAAGCGAGGACCAAAATCAACCAACCAACTTAGTTCTAAATATAGTGTGCCCTAGTTCTTTTTTTTAGCATTTCAAAGATTATTCATTTTAAAAATATAAAGAAAATACTTGGTTTATTGAATATGTAATTGCACCCGTTTCAAGAATATGGACCTTAGTTGCAGGAACCTTCAACTATGCCCACGTTTCTTCGACGGGAACGCGTTTCCCGTCGGAGAAAACTCCAAGAAACTCGTTCCAATGACGTCGGGAACTCTTTCCTTACCTATATGGGAACTTACACCAAAAAAACGGTTGAGAGACTTATGATTCGAGCTGCAACTAGTACCTTTAAAGTTGTTTTGTTCTAGTTGGTGTGCACCTGATCTTAACCTTCTAGAGTC
The DNA here is from genome assembly GCA_018127125.1 of Rhododendron griersonianum. Lineage (NCBI taxonomy): Eukaryota > Viridiplantae > Streptophyta > Magnoliopsida > Ericales > Ericaceae > Rhododendron > Rhododendron griersonianum. The sequence goes on along the minus strand of JACTNZ010000026.1, from coordinate 51,103 downwards.
ATAATAATGCCTTTAACTTTTACGCCTACTTAATATGCACTTTTACGCCTACTTAATATACACAATAGCTCTATTCTGTAATCATGTGCTACAATAAAAATATTGAAATTTAACTAGAAACTCATAATTTTAAATAAATATTTTATGTGGTAGAATAATATTTTCATTCTTGACATTTAACTATATAAAAATCCAAAATATATTTATAATTTTAATAATTTTTTCTAACCGCTCCCCCGTCCCCACTCCCGCTTCGTGTAACTAAGATATGGACTCAAAGTGAAATCATTTAAGTGACAAGATGCCATGTACCTAACTATTTACATTACATCATGGAATTGTGGAACCTTTCTTCCACGCATTAAGCAAGCTAATCCATGTGGTAAACCTCAACCAACTAAAATTTCGCATGTACTTTATCAAATACGTAATCACATACATCGTACCCTACTTTTTAACAATTCAAGTGGGTGTACATGCATGGACTCAAATAGCTTGTCATAATTTTTTGGAATTTTCTAAATTGAGTAGAAATCTCATGCCTTCCAATAGTTTCAACACTCTATAACCACTCCTAGGAAAAAGTTGTATTGTGGATTGACAAAATTAAGAAAATTTAGAACATCAAAACCATTGTATCTGTAACGTGTGCCATACATATTTTGTTAATTAGAACTGAAAATTTCAATGTGCATAGTTCAGAAACTACATAAGGTAATGCGGTCACGTTTAAAGTTCAATGAGGTGATCCGCACAAGCCTCAAACCCCAATAGGGTAGCGTGGACTTTACCCCAAAAAATAACATAAGATACCAAATATGAAAGTGAAAAATACGTACCATTTTCGCCACCAAAGCTTGTAGTAGTGTCTCGAAACTCTTCATGCAAAGAATGAGGGCGCGCGACACGATAAGCACATTCTCCTGCCCATCTTTTTTTTGTATGGAGAACATACAAATGTAAGAAGCAATTTTATGCGTACGCAACGTCCATTGTTTCCACAACGCAACATCTCTCTCATGTATTTTATTAAACAACCATGAAAAGATGAGGCTCAACGTATATTTTGCTTGAAAAAACTTCACAAAATAAAAGTAACTTAGTCCATTAGGTTCTTCACATACTGGATACTCGGAGTATCCATATTCCAATATCAAGATCTCTACGGAACATGAGAACCCAAGTGAAAAAGCATGCAGAGTATGTATATTCTCATATCTAAAATGTGATGTCCGATCCTATCCTACATAAGAGACACACCTAAAGCATAAACCAATCATATTGTGCATGCCTTGCAATTCTGTATCATAAGTTGGATCCTCGATCTATCCAAAACAATTATGCTTTCTAGCGAAAGAAGTATAACTATTCATTGAGTAGAATCAAACATCCAACAAATTAAACCGAGAATAAGAAACCAAAACAAGCTGAAAAACCACATACAATTCAAAATATTTTAACCTAAGAAGTAATTGTTATAACTCAGGCAGGCAGCAACAAAAGCACCGAGTCCCGACTATAGTTGCAAGAATACTGATGGCATTAAACAAAACTAAGAAGTTGCAGTTATGAGGTGTACACTTAGTGACCATGTCATCATCTTAGAGCAATTTATATGCTCCTTGACCATGGCTTTGATGCTACACGAGCTACAAATGAAATCTAATTATAAAACTGAAGGCATTCCTTTTCTTTGTGACAACTGACAAATTCTAATAATAACCACTACTGGTACTTTTAAAAAATTATATTTGCCTATCAATTCTTTATGACAATTTGAAATTATGAACGAAGAGAGTCAAGAGACACTGAAACTGAGGGTGGTCAGCTAGAAAATTGAAGAATTTGAAAGGTTTGATAGTAGGTTTGGGAGTAGGGGTAAGAAAAAACACTGCTAGAGAATGATCAGATACCCCTTGAGTAGGAAAATGGGGATGAGAACAGCTGAACATTTTAATCCATGCTTCATTAACTAATACACGATCAATTTTTGCTCAGTCACCACGTCTACTGTCCAGGAAAGTCTGGGCAACCTGGCCCCGCTCTAACTAGCGTCGTCACCACGGCCCCCACTTCCTCTTCCTCTTTCTTCTCCTTTTCCTTCTCTATCACCTCTACCACCCCGCATCTGCTGCGTTACCTCCCCAGCAGCGCGTATCCCGAAGCTCTGCATCAAGTACCGAGCCTGATACTCGGCGTAGTCAGCGCCTGCCTGAAAGAACGGCTCCAACTCGGGGTCTGGCCGCATGAACTGCTCAATCTCGCTCAGAGTGTACTGGCTTGTCCTTTACACGAAAGGAGGGGGTGGCCCAAGGACTAAGAAAGCATCCAACCTCAGCGACTGACGTGATACCCGGTCACCAAGGTACCACTGCCAGGCGTAAGGGGACTCCAGAAGCATTCTCCCCCTCGTCACCTCTCTGCTCCGAGCAACGTATGGAACCTCGAAGCGGTCCCAGATGGGCCAGCAAATCTGTAATCAAAAGCAAGCAATATCAGCTTCAAGTCAAAATGCACATGAATCGAATATGCAAAGGTATATTGATACCTGATCGAGATGCAGCTCATCCAAAAAGAGGTGATAGGCATTCAAATTGCCCTTTCCCTTCTTCACTCCCCGATACTCCTTTGACCAACGTAGGGCTTGAGGAAGTATCACGTCATCGGGACACGAGGTCTCAGGAGGGTACATACCAAGTACCTCGTACGTCCAAAGCTGCAAATGAAAGCGTCAAGAGTTAGCACAAGATATGCTATAAATGAATGGAAAGTTAATTATCCATAAGAGAAGTTTCGAGATATACCTCCCAGACTCTCCAGTAGCCGCCGAGGCTCTTCCTTGCTCCCCGAGAAAGAGACCCCATGAAGGCGTAGCACGCCCCCAGTGCTGCACCGCCCCAGTCAAAACGGGCGATCTCCCCGACGTTCCTCAACGCCGGCAGGAAAGAAAGATGTACCCGGTTACGCCTGTTGGGAAACAGGGACACACCAAGTGCGTACAGCAAGAAGCACCTCGCCATCTGCTCCTCCTCCACTCTTCCCTCCGGGGGCTCCCTCCAAAAAGTCAATAACTGGGCGTACTGCGTGTAGTGGGCCAAAATATCCGAAGGTTTAAAGGGTTCAGTGGGATAACCCTCCGGGCCCACAGTCCAGTTGCCTCAGTTCGTCTGTATAAAGGGAAGTCAAACTTAACACGTCATCCCAGTCATCAGCCGAGCGTCAGTTAGTCTTGCGGGTGTTCGCCGAAGAAAGATTGGCTCGCCGAGTGAACTCGTAACATCCTTGTTCGGAATAGGCCCAACTTACTCGGATGGGTAACCTCCTGGCTCGGGCGTACGGATCGACGAGTAAGTGTCATACTCGGCAGATCCTGTTCGTAAGTGTCCCTCGGCTAGGGCGGTTATGGAACATTCTAGAAATCTTTGCTGATAGAAGCAAAGATAAGCACGTTCACCTCTCTGATAACCGATGGGACGTATCTGACATTGGCCCACGTGGGTCCACATGGGTCTGCAGGTCTCGAAGGGCAGAATTGCTTGAGTGCCTCTGGCACGTGACGTCATCCGAGCGTAGCAACGCGCGTGCAATACACTTCCATCTTGCTCAACACTCCAAACCTCTGCCTATAAATAGCAGAGTGCCTCTTCTATGCAGAGGTCAGATATTCTCTCTCCCAAAAAACTATTTCTTTCACCAAAACATCTTCTTCTTCCTCCCTCCGGTTCTAATTAGATCGTTGGAGCCTCTACCCGGAGGAACACCACCCTCCGGTTTGCAGGTACACAACGTCGCCGGTCAAGATTTCTACGGTTCGGGCATCGAGAAAGGGTTCAGGAGGTTCAAGGGTAAATCACGCCCCCACAATTGGCGACTCTGCTGGGGACAAGATCTTTTCCCTAGCATGGGCAGTGATCCATCTTAGACCTCCTCTTCTCTCCACCGTGCACCACCGACCATTCTGATTATGACTCAACGCCTTCCCCCTCCTGGCCCGGAGAACTTCACCCTCGGTTTAGCTGGGTTTGGTTCGATAAACGCTGATCCCAGCCAAACCACAAGAACAACCTTGCCAGTTGCTCGGCAACTCTCTTATCCCCCAACCGAACTTGAGATTGCTCTGGCGGAGCAAAAGCGTCAAGCCGCAGTCATTGCACTCCTCCAGCAACGTCTAGAAGAACGGGACGGAGGTGTGGCCACTACTCCGGTGCATGGCCACCCTGCCGAACCCAGTCGACCGAAGAAACCTCACAAGCGCAGTAGGAAGTCGCGCCTGGAGCACGCCTCAGAGAGTGCGCCTGCTGAGCGACGTACCGTTTTCGATCGGCTCGAACATGCTCCTAGAGTCCAACCTACGGCTTCTCGCCATCGGTTAGAGAGCATAGTCCGTAACGAAAGCACGCGTTCCTCGGCAACAAGTTCCACGGCGGGGACGCGCAGAGCGGGGCCTTCGGGGAGAACACATGTTGCCTCTCGGCGGCATCGAGACCATGCAGATGGAAAGAGGCCCTTGGACCTTAATGATTCGCCTCGGCATGCTCGAACCCTTGAACGGCCCGGGAAATCCGAGCAATCAAGGTCTCGCACGCAACATTATCCGGGTGGAAGGCACCCAACCCGGCTCGTCTAGCCACCGCCGAGCGGAGAGTGGGGAACGACAGAGGCAGGATAACACCATTGTCCTGTACGACCAGTTTACAGGGATGCCAACGGTATACCAGCCGGTTGGCGAAAACTCCAATCCTCGGCAAACTCATCTCGAGGATCCGAGGACCGAGCAACTGGAACGTTCGGAGGACGTTAGGCATCAGCAGCGAGAACAGAATAAGCGGCAGCGACATTACCAAAGGGAACCTCGGGAAAACCGGACCGGCCACATTGAGGCTCCTCTGCCGATCGTACCGAGCACCCCGGAGCTGGTCGATAACTCCAAGCTCGGTAAAGCTAAGGCATCACCCTTCATCGACGCCATACAACAGGAGCGCCCTCCGGATCGATTTGTCTTGCCGAAGCTCAAGCGTTACGAGGCCAAAGAGGACGCAATCGCGTTCGTTTGCCGATTCCAACAAACGATGAGCCTCCACAATTTCACCGACGCGCTTATGTGTAAGATATTTCCTCTTACTTTAAGTGAGCCTATAATGTTGTGGTATAACCAGCTCAAGCCGAAGTCCATTAAATGTTTCAACGAACTGGAGTTAGAGTTCACCAAGCGGTTCGTAACGAGCAACATCCAGCCGAAGACGCTCTCAATGCTGGTAAATATGAAGAGGACACCAGGCGAAACCCTTCGGTTATACACCGAGCGATACTGGGACGTGTACAACCTCATTCCCGACTGTGATCAGAGCGTGGCGGCCGAGTCATTTATGAACGGATTGGATCCAACCTCGGCAATGTTCAGAGATTTGTCCCGAAACCCACCGAAGACAATGGGGGAACTTATGCTGATTATTGAGAAGGATTGCGTACACGAGGAAGCGGTGGCCGAGCGTAATGTGCCGAAGGGGACGGAAACGTCGAAGACAATAGCTGCAAAGAAGCAAGTGGCTAACGTTCGGCAAGGGCAATCGGGTCAGAATGGAGCGGGGTCCAGTAAACCGAACAGTCGAAACAAACCCCCCCAACATCCGCAGCAACAAGCTCAGTGGCAGCAGACGAAGAGGGAGCCAAGGCCAGAGGAGTATGTCGCCGAGCGAACTGCCTTCACCGAACCAATCTACAAATTGCTAAGTATTATCGGGCAGAGGCCGTTCTTCGTTTGGCCGACAGGATTTTTGGGAACAGCAGGCAACGGCCCTGGGATGTGCTCGTACCACAAGGAGCGAGGCCATTACACCACCCAATGCCAACCTTTCAAGCGTCACCTGGAGGAACTTGCGGCCGCAGGGCATCTCAATCAATGGATTGACCTTCGGCGGAATCCATTGCCCCCTCCTCCGCCTCCACCAGTTGGAAATCTTGTTGGGGTTATACAAGGCATCGTCTCCGAAGGACGAGCAGCCGAGCTCTACTCTGAAATCGACAAAGCTGTTGCCGCCTTGGCCGTCTGTAATGTTGGAGTCTCACCGAAGAGGAAGTGGGTTGATCCTAATCTGGATGGCCCGATAACCTTTACGTCTGACGATTTGCAAGGGGTTCAAACGCCACATGCCGACGCCCTTGTTGTCTCGGTCAAGGTAGGCGCTTCGACCGTCCAGCGAGTGCTTATAGATCAGGGCAGCTCGGCCGAAGTGATGTTCTACTCAACTTTCAAAAGTCTCGGTCTAAAGCCAGACCAGCTTCGGACGGCCAGCACGCCCCTCGTCAGCTTCACCGGAGCACCTGTGTGGCCTCAGGGATTGATCACTCTTCCTGTGCGAGCCGGCTCCCGAGTGATTGATGTCGAATTTGTAGTGGTTAGTTCTCCTAGCCCTTACAACATCATCCTCGGTCGAACCTGGCTACACGGAATGAAGGCGGTCGCCTCTACCCTCCACCAGGTTATGAAGTTTATCGGCTGGAATGGAAGGCAGGAGAGCCTTCGGGGGGACCAAATCCAATCAAAGAAGTGTTATGTCAGTACAGTGACTAACGAGCGGAATTTCTTGGAGGTTCAATGCGTCGACAGGGCCGATGTTCCGGAGCCTGAAGAAGTGGGGTTGCCCGCCGAACAAAGGTCCACCGAAGAACTTATACGAATGCCGATCACCGAAGATGGTAGCAGGTACTTCCTCGTCGGCAGTTCCTTGAGTGAATCCGAGCGTATGGACATGTTCAACTTCCTTAAAGCGAACATAGAAGTATTTGCTTGGACTCCTCAGGAAATGCCCGGGGTGGATCCGTCTTTTGCTTCCCACTCATTAAACGTGGATCCAAACAGACGCCCCGTCGTGCAGAAGGTTCGTCGTTCGGCGGCTTCACATGTGGAAGCAGTCATGGCCGAGGTAGATCAACTGCTGGCAGCTGGAGCTATTCGGGAAGTATTATATCCAACCTGGCTTGCTAACCCAGTCGTTGTCCCAAAGAAGAATGGGAAGCTCAGGGTCTGTGTCGATTACACCAACCTTAACGACGCTTGCCCAATGGATCGATTCCCCCTTCCTCGGATTGAGCAGATGGTAGATGCGACGGCTGGCCATGAGCGTTTAAGTTTCATGGACGCATACAGGGGATACCATCAGATCGCTCTGGCCAAGGATGATCAAGAGAAGACGGCGTTCATCTCTCCCCGAGGGACGTTCTGTTCCAACGTCGTTCCCTTCGGATTGAAGAATGCCGGGGCCACCTTCCAACGAACAATCACGAATATGTTCCTTCTGAAGCTCGGCAAGACTCTGGAAGCATACATTGACGACTTGGTGTGCAAGAGCAGGTTCGGCGTGGACCATCTTCGGGATCTTGGGGAAATTTTTGACATCCTCAAGGAATACCGGCTTCGCCTCAACGCCGAGAAATGTGCGTTCGGAGTAGGCTCGGGCAAGTTCCTCGGATACATGGTGAGCCGCCGAGGGATAGAAGCTGATCCGACTCAACTTACTGCCGTGCAAAACCTCCGAGCTCCAACTACGATCAAAGAGGTCCAGCGATTAACGGGAATGGTTGCAGCGTTGAACCGTTTTATTCGGCGGTCGAGCGACCTTTGCAGACCATTCTTCCAGGCCATAAAGTCCAGTCGGCGCAGGTTTGAGTGGACCGAGGAGTGTGAGCGGGCTTTGCAGTCTTTAAAGGATTACCTTTCCCATGCTCCGCTCCTCGTTACTCCCGAGCCCGACGAGGATTTATATCTTTACCTTGCTGTTTCAGACCACGCAACGAGTGCTGTGCTCGTTCGGAAAGAAGGACTGGACCACTTGCCGATATTCTTTTCAAGCAAAACGATGACGGACTCTCAGACGAGGTATCTGCCTATGGAGAAGTTGGCATTAGCGCTCGTTTCAGCTAAAACGAGCCTTATGCCTTACTTCCAATGCCATAGGATTGTGGTCCTCACTGAGTTTCCTCTCAAGGCCTTTCTTCGGCGAACTACCTCCTCCAGCAGAATCTTGAAATTCTCACAAGACCTTGCGAACTACGATATTCAGTTTGAGCCGAGGACCGCGATCAAGGCCCAAGCGTTGGTTGATTTCTTCGCCGAGTTGACCCCTGGGTTGAAAGACGAAGAAAACGCTTTGGCAACAGCTGCGGAGGAGGCTCGGATCGCTAAGGAGAAGGAGTTTGTTGAATGGAGTACTCCTCCGCCCGAGCCTCGTCGGGCACGGTTCACTATGGGGACGAAGAGGCCGAGGAAAGAGTGGAAGCTATTCTCTGGGGATGCTTGGAAAATGACGATTGATGGGGCCTCGAATATGCATGGGGCTGGGGCTGGCATTGTCCTTGTTTCTCCGGCTGGAACAGTCCATGAGAGTTCAGTCTCCATCGGATACCCTGCCACGAACAATGAAGCCGAGTATGAAGCTCTCATTGCTGGCTTGAAGCTTGCCCTTCGGTTGGAGGCAGACTCAGTTCATGTCTTTTGCGACTCTCGGCTGGTTGTAGGGCATCTCAACGACGACTCTCGGTTGATCGGGTATACTATCTCGCCCACACCCTTCGGGACTTGGCACTTCCACCTAACGTTCGTTCGACTGTTTGGTTTGGGCGAAATTCTCTAAGCCTCGGTTCACCCACTTTCCTGCCTTCGTGTCTTCCTGCTTTTACGCGGGTAATCCACTAAGGCAGGGGGGCTCCTATGGGTGAACATTACAAGAAAGCAAAGTTAAATGGGTGGCTTCCATCGTTCGGACCCCCTGAAAGCTCCTATGGGTGAACATTACAAGAAAGCAAAGTTAAATGGGTGGCTTCCATCGTTTGGACCCCCTGAAAGATCCTATGTGTGAACATTACATGAAAGCAAAGTTAGAGGGGTGGCTTCCATCGTTCGGACCCCCTGAAAGTAAATTCATCCAAGTGGATGGCGTCCATCGTTCGGAGCTCCTAACGTTCGTTCGGTTAAGAATCTATCGTTCGGGTAATGAACGAGCAATTTTACTTGTGAAAAACCTGGGAGATGTTGGCAGCTAAACATGCCAAAACTAAAACAATATATGTTGAGCAAAAATACTTGGACAAATTGGGAAATAAATCGTTGCGTAACATAAGTGTTTCCACCGAGCACCAAAACTTAAACGTTTCTAAACATTACTGCCAGGACAAGGCGAGTGGTACATCGTTCGTTGCCATCCCTGGGAAACGTTACCGAAGAGTGGCCATGGTAAATCGTTTTTGGCCATCCTCTACCTGTGTTAATTACATACGGTTCGGCTAAAACCAATTGTTCGGTGCCGACCGTTCCAAATGAAATTTAGAAAAACATAATGGAAAAACATAACATTAACAAGCTCTATCCCTCGGGAGTAGGGGTGACTGGGGGAATATCAGTGGAATCCGAGATTGGTGCTGCGGCATTCTCTTGCTCGGCTGGACTAGTCACAGCTTCATCAACGATCGATTCGTCGGCCACATATTCTTCGGCCGGGAGAGGAGGTAATTCGATGAGGCTTCGGCGCTCATCATCAGCCTCGACGCCAGCCTCGTCGAAGCCCATGTTAAATCCGAGCTTGAAGCTCACCTGGTGCTGCTTCTCCCTCATCTCAATCTGAATAGCCATGACCTGGTCCGCAGCATCCTCTTCAGCTTGATAATATCCCCTGTCAAACTCCTCCTGGAGCGACTTCTTCATCTCTTCCTCCATCTCCCTCCTCCCCAGAGCACGACCCTCCTCTAAACCCTCGTCTTTGCCCTCGGCCCTCGTTCGATCGGCAGCATCTTGAAGGCCTTTCACCAAGTCGTTCAAAGTTTTAATCTGGACCTCCTGTGCTCGGCGAACACCTTCGGAATGGTCCAGGCTCTTCTTGTGCTCCTCCAATGTCATCTGCCCGAGCTCCAGCTTTTTAGCAGTTTTGTCTGCTTGTCATGCTCGGAGAGATGCAACTGGGCACTCATGATGGATTGGGTCGCCTGTAAACGAAGAAAATATATAAGCTACGCAAGATGCAGGAACGACAAATGTGCAAAGGAAAGAAATAAGGGAAATTTGGACTTACTCTTCCAACATGAAAATAGTAGTCGCTCAGTGCTGTTTTCAGCGTTTGAGGAGCAACGATGTCCCTCGGGAGCATGAGCCCCGAGTGCAGTGTGAAGGCGAGGGAGGGGTCCTCTTGGAGGCTATCAGATTTAAGGATCTGTTTCTTACCTGGAATGGCGAAGCTCGGAGCCCATGGGACGTCAGTATCCGAGGAGATCCTCGTTTCGCCCTCGTCAGCCTTCTTCCCTGTCTCCTTGTCCTTTTCCCCGGCCCTCGGAATGCCCGCCCAGTTGCTTTGTTGGCATGGGATTTGGTTCTCTTCGGGACCGGGGGAGCATCCTCGGTTGAGTGAGTGGAAGGGGAAGGTCGCTTTTGTGCTTGAGGCGCGGTGCTGGTGCTCTTGCTCGGAACCGAGCCCGAAGCGCCGGGAGCGCCGTCCTTCTTTTGTTCGGCCAGCTGCTTTAGCTGATCATCAAGCCTCTTTTGTAGCACAACCTTCATTCCTCGGGGAGGCATAGTTTCGTCCTCGGAGAAAAGTTCGGTGATTGGCACGCGTATTGTCCCTCGGAGCGGTTTCTCTTTGCTCGGAAGAAGTTCCTTGGGCAGCTTGACCTTCTTCCCTTCGAATTCTTTATCCGCTGCTTTCCCTCGGATCCTTCCACCGTATGTTGGGTCGTACCCGAGGATGGTAGGCGCGTCTCTTTCCGAGCTTGGGATCGTTAACAATGCCTCGGCCAAGCCACAACCTCTGGCTACTCTGAGGAGGTCCTTGTTGATCTTGCTCGTATCTGCCGAAGATAAACAGATGGGGAAATTAGAAGCGATATATTCATGATAAAAGTGAAGTAAAAGACTGTAAGAAAAACCGAACGTGAAGCATGTAGAGAGTAGTGCAAAAAAAAAAAAAAAAAAAAAAAAATTACAGGGATCGCCCCAATGAGCTGCAACTTCAAATTGCCCGTATTATTCGGGAGGGTATTGGAAGTTGCCTCGGACCTCGACATAATCCGAGGCCCATTTCTCCGAGTCATACATTCCCTCGGGAATGATTTTTTCCATATTCCTCCGAGAACACAAGTAATACCGAGAACGCCTGACGTTTCTCGACATCATGTAATTCTCGAAAATATGGTGGTACTCAAGGGGGAACATCTTTACCTCGGCAAGCTTGATGATTGAATGGATTATACGGTAGGAGTTTACGCTAAGTTGGCAAGGCGTAAGACCGAAGCGGTGGAGGATCTGTCTTAAAATTTTGTGCATCGGGAATCGAAGCCCACCCTCGGTAATTGCCATTAACGGGACGGTGACATGCTCGTCGCTGAATAATATCCGGGGTCCTTTCGCTGGTGTGAGCACAACGTCGTTCGGGATAGAGTAGGCCCACCGAAAGAGTTCGATCCCCCTTTGGTCCTCGAAACAATCCCAGTAGGGACATGGGTCCCTTCCCCTTCGGTCAGGGATTAGGTCTGGGTCTAGAGGAACGATCTTCCTCTTTACTTTCTTCTTCGGAGCTGCGGAAGATGACTCGCCGAGGGCGATCGTTTCCTCCTCCGGCCGACTAGAAGAAGCAGCAGGCGTGTCCCTTTCGGATTGTTCTTCTTCGTCCTCGCCAGCTGCTTCCTCGTCAGCGTCCTCTTCTTCATCAGGGTCTTCTCTCGCTTTCTCCGAGGAGTCATCGTCGTTAATTTCGACGATGTCTGGGCCCATTGACCGAAGAGGCGTCACGTTCGAGGGAAAGTCGATTCCCTCGATTCCGGCGTACGGCGATCCGGACCCTACGCGATACTTCCGAGCTTCGGCCCTAATTGCTTCGGCAATTTTGGGGTCCATCTCACCAGAATCAGGTGCTTCGGAATCCACCGAGCGATAGGACTCTCCCGAGAAAGTTGGCGATGACTCCATACCTAAAACAGGTGCATGGGACAAGACCGTTAGCGATCAGCAAGGTCATTATTCCTAAGGTGCCTATATTCAGGTGTTCTAATTTAACCGAGCAAGCACATCATTCCCGAACGACTATGTGTCATATGGGCTTCCGAGCGCGGTCATGCTTCAGAATCCATTGAGATGGTTACTTATCCGGAACTACGTTCGGAAAAATTCTTGGTTCATGTTCTTCGGAGATTTGTTTGTGTTCGGAAGAACTCGGGTTGAAGGTGTTCATGCGTTCGGAAGAACACATGAACGTGTTCAACCTATTCTACGGTGCATAGAAGAAAAACGGCCAGAATAAAAAGAAAATCCCATCTTTTATGGTCAAAAACATGCAAGAAGCAACTGAAAATGCAGAGAAACGCAGAGAAGATCAAAACATACCTGAATATCAAGAGAAATCTGTGATTTGGTGTGGAGAACTTCAGATTTCTGGCGATATTTGGGCGGAAACTGACGATGAAGCAGTTGAGACGTCTGAGAGAAGGAGAGAAAAAGTGATTTTTCTCTCTCCTTCATCCCCTTTTATACCAAGGGGGGAATTCGAAACGGCACGTGACCCCCAGCCGTTGGATTGGAGCGGGAGATTGATGTTCCATGCGATGGTTGACACGTGGAGGCCGTTGTACAGCGCCGTTTCATTACCCAGTGAACTAATGACACGTGTAACATTTGAAATCAGCAGTTACAGAAGCATTAAATGCGGGTTCAGAGCTTGTCTGCTTCGGGTAGCGCGAGCGGCTAATGTTCGGCATTGAGGGAAGCGAACGAAGGCGCCTATTTACCAGGGAAGAGTTGTTCGGCCACTACTGTCAACTCCTCCTTTCCTCGGATTGTATAAAGCAGGAGTTGAGGGGCTATTGTAGTGGGCCAAAATATCCAAAGGTTTAAAGGGTTCAGTGGGATAACCCTCCGGGCCCACAGTCCAGTTGCCTCAGTTCGTCTGTATGAAGGGAAGTCAAACTTAACACATCATCCCAGTCATCAGCCGAGCGTCAGTTAGTCTTGCGGGTGTTCGCCGAAGAAAGATTGGCTCGCCGAGTGAACTCGTAACATCCTTGTTCGGAATAGGCCCAACTTACTCGGATGGGTAACCTCCTGGCTCGGGCGTACGGATTGACGAGTAAGTGTCATACTCGGCAGATCCTGTTCGTAAGTGTCCCTCGGCTAGGGCGGTTATGGAACATTCTAGAAATCTTTGCTGATAGAAGCAAAGATAAGCACGTTCACCTCTCTGATAACCGATGGGACGTATCTGACATTGGCCCACGTGGGTCCACATGGGTCTGCAGGTCTCGAAGGGCAGAATTGCTTGAGTGCCTCTGGCACGTGACGTCATCCGAGCGTAGCAACGCGCGTGCAATACACTTCCATCTTGCTCAACACTCCAAACCTCTGCCTATAAATAGCAGAGTGCCTCTTCTATGCAGAGGTCAGATATTCTCTCTCCCAAAAAACTATTTCTTTCACCAAAACATCTTCTTCTTCCTCCCTCCGGTTCTAATTAGATCGTCGGAGCCTCTACCCGGAGGAACACCACCCTCCGGTTTGCAGGTACACAACGTCGCCGGTCAAGATTTCTACGGTTCAGGCATCGAGAAAGGGTTCAGGAGGTTCAAGGGTAAATCACGCCCCCACACTGCGCATCCTCCTTCTTCGCCCTCAATATGTACCCCAGCAGCAGCTTCTGAAACTCTGCATTCTTCCCCGATGTGGCATCATAGGGGATAGGGTCACCTCCGACCCTCAGACCGGTGATCGCTGAGAAGTCCAATGGCGTCACCGTCATCTCACCAAAAGAGAAGTGGAACGAATATGTCATGTCCCACCACCTCTCGGCAAGTGCCCTCACAACCTGGCGATCATTACTCGCCCTTGTCAGCACCTCGACGAACTCTCCAAAGCCCGCCTCCCTCACTATACCCCTCACCGCCTCGAGGAGCCTCTCCCAGAACTTCGGCACGTCGGCCGCACCACCGTAGCATGAGATTGTTATCGCCTGTTGCAATAAATTGACAGTATTCAATAGACATGCATAATATTTAAAGCGAGGAAATGGAAGCATGATGCATTGAATTTGAAATGTAAATATTTAAAGTATACCTCGTCCTGTCGCAAGGAAATGTGCTGCTGTGGGTCCCTTAGGACCAAAGACTCGTCGTACGTAGGCCTTTCCGGCTTGTAAACGTCTAAGATGGAAGGCACCATTACGTGCTAGAAGGGCATGTAGGTCGCCTCGCTATAAGCACCTCGACCCTTAAGGGCCGCTGTCACCTCATCCACGACACTCCTCCGATGGACCACCTCACCCTCAGCTGCCTCTTCACCTTGTGGCTCCTTGGTAGCCCCAGCCTCGAGCTCAGCCTGAAGCTCCCTCTCTCGAGCCTCAAGTAAGGATGCTGCTAGCCCAGGCACTCCCTATAGTGTCTCTACCAAGTCCTCAAGGGACGCCGCCTCCAGATAGTCACCTATTCCAATATGCCGTGATGATCCCGCACCCTCACCACTACCTACAAACATGGCCGGTGTTTCCCGCTCCTCCACCGACTCCTCCTCGACAACGGGGTCCTTCCCCAAGTCGGTCCGAGGCTGTCTCATGGGAGAGGCCTCCGTCTCCTTCGTAGCCCTCTCCAAACTACCACCACTGTGGGCCTCTGTGGCCCCCTCCTCTAAACCGCCCGCAACCTCCAATTGGCCCGCGGTCTCGTCCTCACCCCTAGGCTCCATTGCACCCGAGCCCTCTATAACTTGGCCGTCCCCGGCCACCCCTCCACTGCCATCGCCATCGCCGTCCACCACGGTGGCCGAGGTCGTGGCCTCCTCGACCATGGCTGCTGAAGCCGAGACCCCCACGGTCTCCGGAGCCTCCCCGATCGTCGTGTAGCTCTCCGGAGGAACCGGGGGCAGTATAACCTCGACCCTTGGTGGTTGATCACCACCGGGTACGTCAATACCATCCATGATCAAAATATAAAGAGGGAGAGAGAGTGATCTCGAGAGAGAGACGAGAGCAGAGAGAGTGATTGAGAGAGAGAGATGATCGATAGAAAGCAGCGAGAAAGAGAGTGATCGAGAGAGAGAGAGAAGAGAGAGGGGCGCGAGATTTCGAACGGTGGGGCGTACTGTGTATGCCTCACCCATATATACCCCTCGAACCGGCTCGTCTGGAATTGAATTTGGATCGGGTTCAAAACCCATGGCACCGCGCGGCATTCCACCTATAGCGCACGGCATAATAATTTGACATGTAGGATTCTTGGGTCCTGAGCCCTGTTCAAAGGTTATTTAGATTTCTAAAATTCATTTTTGGACCCCGTGCCTACTTAATAGTGCATTTTCAAGTGTCAAGCTAGGTTTAGTATGCCGTGAGCTATTTGGTAGCCCCGCACAGCATTATTCCTGTTTCGACAGTTCAAATTCTGAACAGTTTCTTAGCATTCGAATCCATGGCGTTTGGTTAGTTCAAGTTCTGTACAGAAGCAGTAAAAAGCAGATGGAGATAGACGAGAAGGGGACTTTCATTTCATTCATTAAACAGGGGTAACCCCCGGTGATTCATTACATCCATAAGAAAAAGAAGAAAAGAAAAAGAAAAACAACAAAAACAAGAAAACCCCTACTGCCCCCCTGCCTTTTCTTCTTCTCCATCATCACCCTTAGTCACTCCCCTCGCCAGAAGCGTCGTTTGCACCATCCGAGCGGTCGTCGAAACCATTCGGATTCCCTTCGGAATCCTCCGCAGTATCATCAAACCCGCGCTCTGGTGCATACTCGGGGTCGTGCTTGTCGTCCTGTTGGTCAAAGGCAAAGTCTTGAAGATTGGAGACTGCGCGACGAAGGGTGTGGATGGTAGAGATGAGCCTCGCAATCTGTCGGTTGAGTTCCTCGATCTCCTTGCGATAAAAGGCCATTTTAGCCTCTAGGGAAACCATTCGCGCCACCAAGCTGTTGTCCGCCATGTTGGAAGCCTTGAGAACACCGTGTTTTTTAGAAGAATATGGGAATTTCGAAGAGACTTGAGAATTTTTGATGGTGGTGCATGGAATGAGGCACCACCATGCTTATAAAGAGGCTTCGGCCGTCGAAAGGGCACGCTTGCATTAATGGGCACCCTTAAACCAGCCGACTGTTCTTGGAAATCGAAGAGTTGCATGGGAAGTTGAAACATCGCGCGGCGCCATGCTGAGCCACACGACATTATGGCTCCACAAGATTAAATCATTTTTCTTAGAATTCGTTCAATCCAGCCACCAATATCATCCTTGGGAATGAAATATTCCGACCGTTTTGCATTAAAAACCTGTTAGAATGTTGTGTCTTGGTCAAAGAACTAATTTCGTCCTCCTTGACTCGCGTTTTTTTTTGTCCTCCGGGGGTCGCTGAATTTTTCACTGTAATTTTTCGTCCCTTGGGACCCGCCATATTTTTTGTCATCCCGTTTTATCTCAAATTTCTGCCCTTCGAGGGCTCGTCTCGTCTCGAATTTTGCCCCCTGAGGGCTCGTCTCGAATTTTGGCCCTTCGAGGGCTCGTCGCGTCTCAAGCTTTGCCCCCTGAGGGCTCGTCTTGAATTTTCGCCCTTCGAGGGCTTGGCTTGTCTCGTCTCAAACTTTGCCCCTTGAGGGCTCGTCTCGAATTTTTGCCCTTCGAGGGCTTGTCTCGTCTCGAATTCTCGCCTGGGCTCGTCGTGTCTCGTCTCAAATTCTCGCCCTTCGAGGGCTCGTCTCGTTTCGCCTCGATTTTCGCCCCCTGAGGGCTCGTCTCGCACTAATCTCACTATTTCACGACACTCAGCACAACAAGCACTCAATCTTCTCAAGTTTATCGCATGATTTTGTTAATTGTCCTCCGGGACTCATTTTTACTTGCATTGTCCCAATTGATCTACGTTGGTCTGATCCCTACAAACGGGGTACGTAGGTAGCTCCACGAGCACGACCACCATTATCATTCGCTTGCACTTTGGTTTTCATGTGTTTTTGTCTCTGTTTAAAGACTTTAGAGCAACGGATTGAGATGCCTATTTTTTAAGCGTCACTCGTACCAACCAATGGTATCCGAGTTTCGTTAAAGAGAGACTACTGTAGACACCCCAATCCAGACTTCGGAGGTTCTTTAAACGCCCCGATGATGAAATAAAGGAAACAATACTTTTGAGAATTTGAATGAAAGACTCCCTTAGCCCAGAAAACCCAAAAAACCTAAAAAAGCCTAAAAGCCCAAGAGCCCTGGACTGAACTTATAACGCCGCACGGAACACTTCTACATCGTACGGCGTAATAGAATTCTTTACACCGCACGCCGTCATGAAGTCAACCGCATGGCATTTTAGGTAAAGTTCCGACTAGCTCAAAAAGCTGTCGGCCACGCCCACTTGAGCCACAGCTACAAAACGGCTTAGCTGAAAAGTCACTTCTAGCTCGCCCAGAAAGCACCTCAATCATTTGAATTCAAAATCCTTGGCTCTTGCCTATAAATACACCTCTCCACTCAAGAGAAAGGGGTCCCTACCCCTTTCTCTCTCATCTTGCCCATACACTCACTCTTTATTTTCAAGTCTTGAGAATGTTGCTCTAAAAACATTCTCTAGGCATTTCTTTTCTCAAATCACTCCATTTTTCTCCTCAGCTTCAAAGCTCAACCTTTTACTAACTTTGAGATCCCACCTATCAAAATACCTAACAACCACTCAAACCCACACCCATCCTCCGTCATTCGTCCTTGTTCACGCTCATCCATTGCCGTCTGTCTTCCTCCAAGCTCAAGATCAAAGGTAAAAATCAAGTTTCCTTGGGCTAGGCCCTGCCCTGGCCCTGAGGGGACTCTTCTGTCATCAGGCTTAACCTCTTTTGGTTAAGTATTGACTTAAAAATCATTTTTCAAAGGATAAAATAGCCACTGTACTGGGAATACCACGCCGCGCGGCATTCTTATGCGACGCACGGCGTAGTATGTTCAAATGCATGGTCTTTCATTTATTTACTGTTTATTTGCTTAAACTGTCTGGATCATGGCCGATCTTCACCAGGCCTGTTTGTTTTGCTGAGATACTGTCATCAGTGCATTTCAGAAAGAGACCATACCTACAAGCCATGCTTTGTTTTCCAAATAAAGTTTGCTTGAACGTTCTGAGCGATCAAGCATCAATGGTCGTTTCACATCCATGGCTTGAAGGAATGGTGTTATTCTAAGGAAGATCCCGAGTCACATACTGTACGATGCCTCTAAAAACATCGTGCGGGGTATACAATACATGGGGCGTTGTTCTGGGTTCTGATGACAGTTTGACAGCTGGGAAGGTAAACCGCACGGCATATCATAAGGCCGTGCGCGGCATTATGATAAGCCATGCGAGAATGGTTATGATCTGGACAGTTTGTTGATTAATTATTTCGTTTTGCAACATATCTTTCACTCATCATTTCTGTATAGCAAACACCGCGTGCACGCCAACGTGATATATTTTTCCATGTCCCTTCCCCCCTTGCTTGCTTATTAAAGAGTTTGATTTTCCGAAAGATATTCAAAATTTTCCCCTTTTGAAAATGTTTAGTAGAGACCAGTTTTACCGGCCAGATGGGATTTTCAACAAAACATTCCTCATTCGTAACGTGGCTCCCAAACCCAAAATCTCGGCGTTCTTCGCTAGACCAAAGCTTTTTTCAAATAAGTTCTCGGTTTCTCGGATCATCCATCTCAAAAATCCGGGTGACGACTCTTCGAGGACGCACCGGTCGGGGAGCCCACAAGACACTTAATGAGCTAGATTTTCCTTTTTCTTTCGACGGTGGAATAAGAAATTTGCCAAAAGGATATAAGATTGTGCATTATAACCTTAAAACCATAAACCAGCTGCGCCCCCAAACTGTTCAGTCATCTATTAATTAAACACTTGGTCTGCATCACATCCTAATTTCAAGAACCCAGTTAAAACAACAAAACACCCAAAACAACTAGTAGTAGCATTTTTCAACTCCATAGCCACAACACAACAACCCAATGAATGACAGATATCAATATACCCAAGGAGTACTAGCCAATTAATGAGCTTTAGCTCAATTGGCGTTTCCCTCGGCCTCTCTTTGTGGAGGCATGAGTTCGAACCCCACGAGGGGCGCGGGTGTAGTTCAAGGCTATGGACAACCTCTAAACCCCTGGGAACTAACTTACTAACTCTTCTATCACCATGTATAAACTGTGAAAACAAAAAGAAGAAAAAAGAAATAAAAAGGAGTAGCTGTAATTGACGTACAAATCATTTAGGGATTCGATTACTCACCGGGTGAGTACCCTGATAGTAAGTGGGGGGCGTTACTGGTGTGACCGCGCTAATTCCCCCGAGGTTTGAGTTGCGCAGTCGGATCCAATTGTGTTCCTCGGTTATAAAAAAAATAAAAAAATCATTCAATGGACTTACAAATCATTCAATGAAGGACCCTGGCTCTGTTCACCGCGAAATTATTCAATGACCCCACTACCCCACACCAGTGTGTGAGACGCCAGATTAGTGCTCAACTTTGCCCAGCGACATTCTTCTGTTCACCTCACTCTTCGCATGTTTGTCAGTTATGTGGGCCGTCCTGTTTGCTTCTCCCATGGTATGGATAATGTAGAATCACCATAGCATTATTATGGTTCGTGGATAATAAGCACGATAGCAGGAGAAATCTTCGTCATCTTCATCTTCAGCATTTCATTAAAGTAGTGTTTGGTTCGGTTGTAGTATCATTTTGAAGAATGAATTTGGTTTGGGAATTGGGATGACCATGCCATTACGAAACCGAGGACTCCATTTTGTGATGGATTCATAAAAATTCTTTTTTTTTTTTTTTGTCCTTAATGATGCCGAATTACAAAAGTACCATTTCGTTTAATAATAATTTTTATTTTTTTCATCCACAGAATGGTAATATTTCAACCACAATATTTCCAAACGTGAAATTTAAACGACTCGTAGTTTTGCATAGAGGTGACAAATGGGCGGGTTTGGACGGATTGAAATGGATTGTGGGTTGAATATGGGCGGGTCAAATACAGGTTAATAATAGACGAGTTAAAATGGGTTGGATTCCCAGAAACTAGGGATGAAATCGGTTCGGTCGGTTTTTTACCACTTTTTGAACCGAACCGACTAAGTCGGTTTTTGTATTTTTCAAACCGACACCGACTCATTCCCAGAAGAAACCGTCGGTTCGGTTGGTAGGTTTGGCGGTTCGGTTCGGTCGGTTGCATCGATTCTGACTGTTGTAAAAGAAAGGGGAATTTGCACTTACACCTCTTGTACTATCACCGATTTGCACATACACCCCCTGTACTCCAAATTTAGGCACTTACACCCCTTGCACTTTGGACTGAAGTGCAACTGTTAAAAATTCCGTTAAAATGGATGGAAAAGCTATTGGCGGGAGATTTCCCTCCAAAATGAGGGAAAAAATGTCCAAACTAACCCTAATAGTCATTTATAAGCTCTATCAAACTCTCATTTCCAAAAACAGAGCATCCAAACCCCTCTCTTCTCCTAACCCACTCTCTCTAGTCTATTATTATCAACAGAAAATAGCAACATCTAGCACTATATCTCATGTCTAATCAGTCCCAAAACATCTGCAAATGTAGCAACACAAACACCCAGCAGCACAGAAAAAAATGGACTTACACTGTCCAAATCCACAACATAAATGGCCAGCAATAACCAAAAAAAAAAAACATACTTGAAATGCAGATATTCAGTTTGAACTACTTCAAAGTCATTTTGTAACATACTTCAAAGTCAGTTTGTAACATAGAGACTTTTGTTTAAGAAAAGAGCTCAATTTGAACTACTTAGTATTGAATATCTGCATTTGAAGTATGTTTTTTTTTTTGGGTCATTGCTGGCCATTTATGTTGTGGATTTGGATAGTGTAAGTCCATTTTTTTTACTGTGCTGCTAGGTGTTTGTGTTGCTACATTTGCAGATGTTTTGGGACTGATTAGACATGGATGTTGTTTTTTTTGTTGATAATAATAGACTAGAGAGAGAGTGGGTTAGGGGAAGAGAGGGGTTTGGATGCTCTGTTTTTGGGAATGAGAGTTTTGACAGAGCTTATAAATGGCTATTAGGGTTAGTTTGGACATTTTTTTCTCATTTTGGAGGGAAATCTCCCGCCAATAGCTTTTCCATCCATTTTAACGGAATTTTTAACAGTTGCACTTCAGTCCAAAGTACAAGGGGTGTAAGTGCCTAAATTTAGAGTACAAGGGGTGTATGTGCAAATCGGTGATAGTACAAGGGGTGTAAGTGCAAATTCCCCTAAAAGAAAATGGCAGCTGGACTTCCAAATCCATCCATAAACAACACAAACCATACAAAATCACGTCCAAATAATTACCAAAAAAAAAAAAATCACGTCCAAATCCATCCATAAACAACACAAATCATACAAAATCACATCCAAATCCATCCAAAAACAACACAAATCATACAAAATAGTGTAAACTAAATAGAAAAATGGTTCTTTTCAAAAAGCCCTAATTTTTTTCAAAAAAATGCTATTTCAAACCTGTTGAATGTCGACTGCCTTTTGAGATCATCTTAGAGTGAGATAAGAGGAAGATAGGTGTGGATCTATGCTTTCGGAGTCCATCGAAGCAATCTGTTCTTGCTGTCTCTTCTTCGTTCTCCATGTCCATGGCGATCTTGTTGTGTTCTTCGTTCTCGCAGAAGAGAGAGAGAGAGAGAGAGGAATGGGGTGTTTGAACATGAAGTACTGGTAGTGATGTCAGTGATGGGAAGTGAGGTCGGGGATGGGAAGGAGGATTAACAGATGTAGGATGATTTTAGGGTCTGTTTATATATATATATATATATGATAGATCCAACGGCTAGGATTGAAAGTATAACCCCTTTAATATAATCGGTTCGGTTCGGTTTGAATCGGTTGGTTTTTCTATAAAATCGAAATCGAACCGAACCGTTCGGTTTTCAAAAAAATAAAACCGAACCGAACCGACTCAAACCTAAAACCGACCGAATTAAACAAAAATTGTTCGGTTCGGTCGGTTTGTTCGGTTTTTCGGTTAAAATTTTCATCCCTACCAGAAACCAGTAATGACGCGTACAGATTAGACAATAAGAAAACCGCAAAACCCTACAAGGCGGAATTAGGGTTTTACCTCAACTCCCTGCGAACACGAACGCTGGTTGAACTTGTTATAGCACGTCTTGCTATATGCCACGTATACTGCTCGACTGCACCTTACGATCTTCTATCGTATTCCCTGCACGCCTAGAACACGAACCGAGTGTGGACTCTTTCGTGGTCTGTTTGCCCTCTCTAGATCTGCCTCTATTTTGTGAATAATAGAAAACGTGAAAACGTCCAGCCTGACCTAGAGAGCATAACGTGTATATATATAGGGCTACGATAGGGACTTAAGGAGTAATAAGTCTGGGATCCCAGTGTAAATAAGAAAACCTAATCCCACCAGGATTCTATTTCTTATTTCACTAATTATAATTCACCCCACTACAGAATTATAATTGCACTCTCGTCCTTATCTCAATTATACTACGAGCTCCATGATATTAAATACTTATTAATCTCCCCACGTTAAGATTACAGATACCCGTTGATTAAAATAAATTACTAACAATCTCCCACTTAATCAACATCTTATCTTGAGACTATCCGCTTAACTTATTCGATATGTCGGATACAAATATCCACATGCAGGGTTTGACATAATCGAAACTTATAAGCTTACTCAAGGGGTATCATCAATCCCTATCAGGACGTGGATTCCATTAATAATTAATAGTTGTCATATACATAATGTTGCGACCCAACTCACCGAGATTATTGACCGTATAAAAGATCTCACCCTTTAATGAATCAAAATCAACAACATTAAATATATACCTCTAATAATTATCTTTGGATTAAGAGCATAAGCACTCATAATAACTATGAGGTTCCAATTGTCTTATGAAGTTAGTACAAAGACAATTACCTCAAAACGGTCCCGTTCAATACACACAAAGTATACTAGCACAATGAGTTGGAATTAGTACTATTCCCTGTAGTCAAGACAGATCTACTAAAATATTGTGCTACAGTCCTACCGATGGTGTGTCAAATTCCATCTAAGACTGTGAACTATCTCTTATATTCCACAAGAACCGATGATCCAATCTTTTGTGTGTAAGCCGTACTCTACACACTGAATTATCTACTATGTAGAATAAAAGACACACATGCACAACTTTCAAAAAAAAATATTATGCAAACATTGCCCATAAAAGATTCTCATCAAAAAAGGATAAACTTGATTAATAATTAAATATTAATCCATCATATAAAAACATAGTTTTTACATAACCTCCTAACAAACTCCTACTAAGACTCGAAGTCATACTGCCACCCATCTCACTCCCATTCCTTCTACGTGACTATCAAAAGTCTTAGCCGGTAAGCTTTTCGTAAAAGGATCTGCCAGGTTGTTTACTGATGCAATCTTGGTTACAGTAACATCACCTCTCTGTACGATCTCTCGAATCAGATGATACTTACGCGATGTGTTTGCCCTTCTTGTGAGTCCTTGGCTCCTTCGAATTAGCAACTGCACCACTATTGTCACAATAGAGTGTAATGGCTGATTGCACTAAAGGGACAACTTCCAGATCCAACAAAAAGTTTCGGAGCCAAACGGCTTCCTTAGCTGCTTCAGAAGCTGCCACATACTCTGCCTCCATGGTAGAATCAGCAATGCAAGATTGTTTAACACTCCTCCAACTTATGGCTCCACCTCCCAAGGTAAACACATATCCCGAGGTAGACTTTCTGGAATCCCTATCTGACATAAAGTCTGAGTCTGTGTACCCATGAGATACCAGACTATCTGACTGGAACACCAACATATGATCTCTAGTTCTTTTCAAATACTTGAGTATATGTTTCACTGCAGTCCAATGTTCTTGCCCTGGATTAGATTGAAATCTGCTAACCATGCCAACGGCAAAGCAAATATCAGGTCTAGTACACAACATAGCATACATAAGGCTTCCTACTGCCGAGGCATAAGGAACCGCCTTCATTTTCTCCATCTCCTCAGGTGTTTTAGGACACTGATCCTTGGAAAGGTAGATTCCATGTCTAAAAGGGAGGAACCCTTTCTTGGAATCTTGCATGCTAAAACGAGCAAGAATGGCATCGATATAAGTAGCTTGTGATAAGCCCAACATCCCATTCCTGCGATCTCGTATAATCTTAATCCCTAGGATGTGACCGGCTTCTCCCAAGTCCTTCATTTTGAATTGGCCGGATAACCACACTTTCACGGAAGACAACACTCCCACAGCGTTTTTGATGAGCAGGATATCATCGACATATAGCACTAGAAACACCACAGCTTTTCCGTTGCGCTTCTTGTACACACATGACTCATCCAGACATTGATCAAAACCAAAAGACTTGATTGCTTGATCAAAACGGATGTTCCAAGATCTAGATGCTTGCTTAAGCCCATAAATGGACTTCTTGAGCTTGCACAACATGTGCTCTTGACCTTTTGCTATGAATCCTTCTGGTTGCACCATATAGATACAATCATCCAGATTTCCATTAAGGAACGCGGTCTTGACATCCATTTGCCAAATCTCGTAATCGAGATGAGCCGCAATGGATAAGAGAATCCGGATGGACTTAAGCATGGCTACTGGCGAAAAAGTTTCCTCATAGTCGATCCCTTCTTTCTGAGTATACCCTTTCGCAACAAGCCTAGCTTTGAAGGTATGCACCTTCCCGTCCACCCCTCTTTTCTTCTTGTAGATCCACTTGCATCCAACGGGTTTAATCCCTTCAGGTGGTTCTACAAGATCCCAGACCTGATTAGAGTACATAGACTCCATCTCTGATTTCATAGCCTTTTGCCAAAAGTGTACATCTTTATCTTGAAGTGCCTCATCGTAGTTACAGGGTTCGGCATGTTGATCATCAGGGATCATTTCAAAAGACTCTCCCAACAACGTATACCGACTGGGTGAAACAATAACCCTCCCACTACGACGAGGTACCGGTGTGTCAATAGGTGCCTCTACAGATGTCTCTTGTGGCATTTCCTTCTGCACTATTGGTGGTAAAGAAGTTTGTGCTGGTCTCTCTCCTCTCAATTCCTCTAGAACAATTTTACTTCTGGGTTTGTGGTCTATCACATAGTCCTCTTCTAAGAACCGGGCATTAGTGCTAACAATGACCTTCTTATCCGTAGGACTAAAAAACAGTCCACCTTTCGTTCTTCTAGGGTACCCCACAAACAAGCAAACTTCTGTCCTCGATTCCAATTTATCTGCGTTCCCATTCAGCACATGTACTGGACTACCCCAAATCCGAACATGCTACAAACTAGGTTTGCGCCCAGTCCATAGTTCTGTGGGTGTAGATGGTACTGACTTAGATGGTACCAAGTTAAGAATGTACGTTGCTGTTTCTAATGCATGTCCCCAAAGCAAAATTGGTAAATCTGAATAACTCATCATTGATCTCACCATATCCATAAGAGTCCTATTCCTTCTCTCTGCTACACCATTTTGTTGTGGCATACCTGGAGCTGACAACTGGGATGTAATCCCTTCAGCTAACAAGTAGTCCCTAAACTCTCCCAAGAGGTATTCGCCACCACGATCAAATCGCAGTGTCTTGAGACATTTACCTAGACGCTTTTCCGTTTCTGCCCAATACTCCCTGAATTTCTCAAAGCATTCGGACTTACGGTGCATCAAATAAATGTATCCATACCTTGAGTAATCATCAATAAAAGTGACAAAGTACTCAAAGCCACCTCTAACTTGGATATTCATAGGCCCACACAAATCAGAGTGAACCAATTCCAATGGCTCTTTGGCTCTATATCCTTTTGTTGAAAAAGGTCTTTTGATCATCTTACCTTCCAAACAGGATTCACAGACTGGAAGTTCCTTAACTTCTAATGAACCTAAAGGGCCATCTCTAACCAGTCTAGAAATCCTATTCAGATTAATATGACCAAGACGTAAGTGCCAAAGATACGTTTGATTCAATTTAGAAGGGTCTTTTCTCTTACATGGTAAATTATTAGTGTTATTCAATTCATGCAGTTGCACTGTAGGAAACATAGGATTAATAATGTAGAGATCATCCATCAATGAACCAGAACAGATAAACCGTTTATTTAACTTAATAACCACAGAGTCACTAAAATAAATCAAATATCCATCCTTAATTAACTTAGAAACTGAAACCAAGTTTCTTCTAATAGTAGGAACATAAAGACAATCTCTCAAAATTAAATTCCTATTTCTATTAAAATTTAAAAAGACATTTCCTACTGCAACTGCTGCCACTCTCATAGCATTTCCCATATGTAAATAAATCTCCCCATCACTGAGTCTTCTGGTTTCCTGGAACCCCTGCAATGAATTGCAAACATGATTAGTCGCTCCCGTATCTACACACCAGGTACTGGTAGATAACACCGCTAAACATGACTCAACAACTAGTGAATAAGATTTACCTTGTTTGTTCACTTTATTGAGAAAAACTGGACAATCCTTCTTCCAGTGTCCTTTCTGCTTGCAGTGAAAACACTTACCCGCAGGCTTTTTCACTCCACCCCGAGGCGCATGAACTGCCTCCATAACCTTTTTCTGAGACTTGTTCTGCTTCTTCTTGCCTTTCGGCTTAGAAGTAGAAGCCTTCTCTGCCACTAACTTTGATGGTGGTTTCTTCATAACCAAAAGACCCTCAGCTGCTTGGAGTTCCTTAAGAAGTTCCGTCAAAGATAAATGCATTTTGTTCATAGAATAAGTCAGGCAAAACTGCTTAAAACTCTCAAACTGCAGTGAGTTAAGAACGAAATCGATCTGGATTTCCCCATCAATTTCAGCTCCAAGGATCTCTAGTTCATTAAGAAGACCTATCATCTTTAGAACATGATCCCTAATCGGGGTCCCTTCAACATGGGTGATGCTCACCAATTCTTTCATAGCAACTAGCCTTGCTGCCCGATTCTGATCCCCAAACATTTCTCTGAGGTTCAGCATCATATCGGAAGCAGTTTCCATAGCTTGATGCTGATGTTGCAATATATTCGACATAGAAGCCAGAATATAACACCGCGCCATCTCATCAGCCTTAACCCAATCTTTATAAGGCTTTGCTACCTGTTCTGTGGCATTCTCTTCAGGTATAGGAGGGCACGCCGTAGATAGCACATATTTGTGGCCCTCAGCAGTTAACACAATATCCAAGTTTCTTTTCCAGTCAACATAGTTTGGTCCAGTAAGTTTATTTTCTTTGAGAATAATGGCAAGTGGATTGAAAGAGCCCATTTTTGAATCTGAGAATCAAATAACATAACAACAATTATGAAGGGCAATAAAACCTTGAATTTCATTTTAATATTGGTTCCCTCAACCACGTGTTAAATGAAAAACATTGGTAACCCTACACACCGTGAAGAGCATGCCTCGATGGGAAGGTCGTCTACTCTTCATCATTCGTATAGATAGGCACAACCTTATAATTTTACTATCTAGACACTATACCATGCCAAGCAAAATTAAATAGCCAATATAGCTTCGGTCCTATAAATAATAATATTGACTCAGATGGTGAGGATACTATTATTTACAGCTAAGTGTATACCATTACCTAGCCCCATGACCCATTGTTCCGTTATGAATTACCTCAGATGGAGAAGTAATTCACACAACAATTATCATAGACCTATCCATTTAAGGAAGTTTGTACTGATGAGGCCATAATTAATTTTGCCCGATGGGGGGGAAGGTTCTAAAACCATCACACAAAATTAATTACATCATCTACATACTAGTAATGGAGACCGTGGGATTTATAAAAATAAACTCCCTCTCCCACTTAGTTATTTAAAAAAAAATTTGTGAGGGTTATCAAAATTTTCGAGTTTGCAAAACTGTGATCTAGGTCAAAGCCAAATATTACCATGTTGTCCAATATGGTAAAACTATCACACATGCAAACACCCATGGAAACATGCATAAACATAAATAAGGAAACATATTAAAATATGCATCCCAACTATTATGGTCAATATCCTTGTTTCCAAAAACAGCCAAGATTGCAGTCGCGTCTTGCCCACCAAGTCAGAGGATTGTATACATCAATCCTATGCCTCCTTTACAGAGTTCACATAATCTGGATCTAAAACACATACTGCATGACTTGTAATCTTACAACAGCTCTACATATCAAATAATGATATAACTGGAGAAACAAAGATTACACAAAAACCTTATGCCTCCCACATGCCGGAGTTCACATACTACTTTTAATATTACAACCACGAAAAATAATCGTGGCACTCAAATATAAAAGCAGTAACCACGTATACAAAAACGTGGGATCCAATCACACAAACATACATGCATGACCATAATAGTGGGATAAGATTATCTGCAAAACAGACGTTAGTAAAAACTGAACCCTGCAAAACAGCGGTTACCACAGTTTCATACTATGCGATCTATGGACAACATGGCCTGTTTAATTCATACACGCGATTACAGCCGGCTCTGATACCACTGTTGGGAAACGATTCCCAGAAACCAGTAATGACGCGTACAGATTAGACAATAAGAAAACCGCAAAACCCTACAAGGCGGAATTAGGGTTTTACCTCAACTCCCTGCGAACACGAACGCTGGTTGAACTTGTTATAGCACGTCTTGCTATGCCACGTATACTGCTCGACTACACCTTACGATCTTCTATCGTATTCCCTGCACGCCTAGAACACGAACCGAGTGTGGACTCTTTCGTGGTCTGTTTGCCCTCTCTAGATCTGCTTCTATTTTGTGAATAATAGAAAACGTGAAAACGTCCAGCCTGACCTAGAGAGCATAACGTGTATATATATAGGGCTACGATAGGGACTTAAGGAGTAATAAGTCTGGGATCCCAGTGTAAATAAGAAAACCTAATCCCACCAGGATTCTATTTCTTATTTCACTAATTATAATTCACCCCACTACAGAATTATAATTGCACTCCCGTCCTTATCTCAATTATATTACGAGCTCCATGATATTAAATACTTATTAATCTCCCCACGTTAAGATTACAGATACCCGTTGATTAAAATAAATTACTAACAGGATCAAGTATGGGCCAAGTCATACCCAAATCTGCACAACCCGACCCGACCAGTTCTTCTTCTTTTTCTCTCATTTTCTTCCACAGATTTGGAATCTTCTCAATTACTATTATTTACCAATTCTAAAATTTACAAAACATGCAGAAAAAGAATCAAAGGGTTTGTAGACACCCCAATTTGGACTTTTCAAAATTCCTTGATTTGTGGCCCGGAGGCTCCCCGATGATGACTTTGGATCGAAACAAGCCTGGTACCGATCGGAACTTTGCTCCTTGAAAGATTGAAGAAGGATTAAAAATGGTAAAAAGGGCATTTTCAAGCGCTTGGGAGCAATTCCAAGCGCTCAAAACTGTTTCACAAAACCTCTGGCCTGGCTATTTCTCGAGCGCTCGAGAGTAAGGTCCTAAGCGCTCGGGAGTATTCCCAAGCGCTCGAGACTTTTCTGTTGCCCAATGGATGGCAGTATCACCCACTCACCTTGCAAATCATCATTACAGCCACCTTGAGCCCGCCGATGGCTCGGTCCACACTCATCCTCTGGTTGGAAGATATTCAGGCCAAAGATTTACCTATTAAAAAATGTTTTACCAAAACCATTTGATTTTCAAAAACCATTTGATGTTTTGCCTATAAATATGACTGGTTTTCAGCTAGAAAGGGCCACCACGAAATTTTCACTCCAGAAGAACTCTTATTCTCTGTTCTCTCTCTCTAGCTCAAAAACCAAAAACACCCAAAACTTAACTTCCAAACTTCAAAGGTTTTAGAAATCACCAAGGAAAAGGGCAAGAAATCCAGAATACTCTTCTGATCTCTTGCACTCTCCTCTCTTCATCCACATTTCAAAGCAATTCCAAGGAGCAAGGTTCAAGGAAAAGGTATAAAACTTTACCTTCGATCACAACAAAAAGGCTATTCATCCCTTCTGAGGGGGGTCTCTCAGCCTGACCCAGTCTTCAATACTGGGTGCATGGTTGGGGGACCCTAGTGTAAAAACAAGAGCAATGGGGCGCAAGAAAATGTTTTCATAAAACCCTCACTGGAACCACTCCCAAGCGCTCGAGAGTTCTCCTGAGCGCTCGGGACTGTTCCCAGTTTCATGCATGGCCCTTCGTAACACAGTGGGTTGGAAATGATATGTGATCTTAAAAGAAATGGTTTCATTTTGGCATGCATGCACAGAAAACTATTTTCTCCAAAACAGAAGTATTTCCTTCAAGTTTTCATGCAAAGTGAGGTATTTCCAAAGCTAAAAGATGTTCTCCTCTTGGGAAACATAAAAACAAGGGTATTTTGCATGCCAAATCAGTGCCATTTCCTGTTTGAGAGTAAGCTGACGTGCAGCTCACTCCCAAGCGCTCCGAACCATTCCAGAGCGCTCGGGAGTGCATGCATGCCATTGCTCCCCATTTCCCATTATGTTGCGTTACCTGGTCTCTGCATGCATTAGTGTGGCCTGTTGCTCTTTTAAATTCATAGATTTAGCTTTGCTAAGGCAGGGATGCATGATCTGAAAGATTGAGGGTGCATTCCAGTCTTTCAAATCCTCTGCTGAGCCAGTAGCGTACTTAATATCATTTCAGTTTCCAGTTTAGCATTGTATTCTGTCTGTGCTAACAAAGCTTGCAGGTTGGGTGTCAGAGCTCCCAAGCACTCGGGATTGATCTCGAGCGCTCGAGAGTGAAGTCAGTGGCAGTCTCTAGTTTTCTGTCATTCATGCATTTGCTCACCGTTACTCCACCGTTCCACTTCCCCTTGTACAACTGCACATGCATGCACTTCTTACCTGTTATAAACTGTGGATACTTGCTAAATGATCTAATGAGACAAAATCCCTTTTGAAAAATCCCACAAACGTTTAGTAGAGACCGATCTCGAATCGGGCGAGGGGGGTGCCTTAAAACCCTTCCCCCCTCGTAACATGGCTTCCGAACCCTTGAAACTGATCTCTGGTTTTCAACTTCAAATCAATTGGTTTTCCAAACGAAACGGTTTCTCGGGTGATATACCGCAAATCCGGGTGGCGACTCTTCAAACGGCGTATTTCTCTTCAAAGCGGCGGGAAAATACCAAAGCAAAACGGCCTTTCTTTGTTTTTCGGGCATGCAGCCCACAGGGTTCAAAAAAGAGGGATTCGGAAAAGACGTCGTTTTGTTGCTGTGATGGTCCTAATGTTTCAGCCAACAAGGGGTCCGTTTGGCTGCCCAAAATTTTCAAGTTTGAAATGTATGGAGCATGCAGATCACTCAATAGAAACCAATCAAGAAGGTGACACTAATCTCTTTATTTTTCGAATCATCCGAAACTGCTAAAAGGCTTACAGAGAAAAATCGAAACTAAAAATCGACAAAAGAGACAAATGGGGAACAGGGAGAGAGCCTCTCATTCCCGTAGTTGCTACTGAGTGGAGTGGAGCAGCAACAACACACCATTCTTCAAAGCTAATTCACGAATTATTGTCCAGGACCAGAGAAGCCACTTTCCAAGGGGGAACCAAGTTGTTAGGGTTTTTCTCTACTGAACGCCGTCGTTCTGTTTTGTGGGTATAATGTGAAATTGTAGAACTTTGGGCAGCCAAATGGAGCCCTTGTTGGCTGAAACATTAGGACTAGCACAGCAACAAAACGACGTCGTTTTGATGTGCAGCACAGGTTGCACCACGCAGTTTCCGAATCCAAAAAAGAGGTGACACCAAAAGGTTCTCTCCCTTTATATATATATATATATATATATTATATATATTAGAATAGATGACTGAAATACATCAAAACCTAATGTAACGGTAAAATTGGAAGCTCTCTACATGAAATTGAAACATGCATAGAAGTTAGAACATACTCGTATTGAATTAGTGTATATTGTCAGAAAAAGTAACGGAGGTCAATGTAATTTCAGAATCTTAGGAGAGATTTATGGATTTGTCAAAAACATCAGGGTGGTCAGTGAAATTTACCCCATAATAAAAGTTGGCATTTTACTTCGGCGTGCGTGAAATTCTTATTTGCGACGTCTGTGAATAATGAAGTTACAGTAATGATACTCATACAGCAGAAATGCACAGATTTTTGTGTGAGGCCCATTACAGGTCTCACACAAATGATTCGAGCCGTTCATTAAATGTAAAACATTTTTTCAAGAGCCTTCATGAAAAATCAGTTTAATCTGATACCTATAGTTGCTCAATCCAATCATATAACTTTTCATTATCCTAGAATCAGAATGAAAAATTAATTTGGATCGAACATCTAAAGGCATCAGATTTAACTGTTTTGTTGCAGCAACCTTTGAAAAGATATTTTATATTTAATGAACAGTTTAGATCATTTATATGGGACCAATAGTGAATTCCACATTGGATATGTGCACAGAATCTGTGCATAACTGCTGTGTGAGTAGCAGCGTTTGAGTAAGTTGTGTTTTCTGGACCCGTAAATTCTCCATCTATGGACGAGGGTGATTATGGGCTATGTCTATGTTTTTGTCCACGAAAAATACGGAGGCCCGATCTCAGCCTACCTTCTGTTAATAAGAATTTCAGAGGGCTCAACTCAGCAGACACCAAATTACAAATAAATAAATAAATAAGCTATAACGGAAAGTTTTTAAAAGTAAGCTATCATCGAAACAGATGATGCCATCAAACAACATTTGATTCTCTTAAGTATCCACAAAAACTAACTAAAATTGGATAACAAAAAATTGTCATATCACCTTTTAGTTATCCATTTAGTGCATGGCTAAAGTTAGCAACTCTAAGCTCTACAATGTCCTAATCAAAATTAGTTGGCAAAAAATCAAATCCGACAATCAGTTCTTTTTTTTTTCTCAATCTAACAGTCTACATTAAATGACATTCTAGTAAAATAAGTGAAAGTGGAGAGCATTTGTCAACATTCATAAAGTAACCAACATTGTTAAATGCTTGTCACTTACCAAAGTAGAGAATGAGTTTCAACGGCGGAGGCATATGAGGGCCAGTACTGGATGGATTTGTTTCGTTATTTTTTATTGGCATTTGTACAAAAATCCGTAGAAATTTTAGTGTATCACGTTTAAAGAAGGAAAAAACAGTGAGAGCATCACTACATGGTGTCTCAATGGTCTTCTCCAACACATATTAATGTGAGACTCAAGACTAAATATATGAATCCAGTTTAAATATGTGATGGAGATTGGAGAAGGGTGTTGGGGCACCATTTAGCAGTCCCATAATCTCAAAATAATTAATCACTCGCAGGGAAGCCTCCATTCACTGAACATTCGCCTCCAAACCACCAAGTGTTTATGGAATTATAAGTACGTATGAATAATAATCTTATCAGAAAATTCAAATCGAGCGACGCTCTTTTTCACCCTTTCCCTTATTTATTTATTTTCCTTCTTAAATCTTTCAATAAGACCTCTCTCTTTTGTATTAAAGATGATTCATTTCGACCACTTGGGGAGCTTATAAATTTATCTGCAAGATATAATTATTTTAATTTTTCCATAGCTATTTTAAGATTATTCAATGGAAAAATGGAAAATAATTTTCACACTCCCTTTTTTTTTTATTATGGCACTTCATTTTTTGTCTTTTAGTGAAGCTTTTGTGTGTATTTTTCTCACTAAAAGACAAAAAAAGGAGTGTCATAATAAAAAAAAAGGAGTGTAGAAATCATTTCCCTTGTTCGATAGTTAAACACTTTTCAAATAGAAATAGGTCTTGAATAAATAGTGAAAAAAAAAAAATTCAAGGCATGTCAAGTTTGTAAAAGAGAGATAATTTTTTGCTTTTTACGATAAAGTTGCGTATATGGATTGTGTCCCCCATTGGTGTGATTTTCTGGCTACGCCACTGGTGAGTTTCACTTACTAATAAAGCATTTGAGTTTTTGGAGAGTGAGTTTCAAACAAAAATATATATACGGAGTAAATTTTGTGAGTAGGACCTACTATTTTTGGTTATTAAGACAAATACTGCTAACTTTGGTAATTAAAAGGCTTAATAAATAAAGCCTCCTATGTCATGTATTAAGAACAACACAGAAAAAAAAGAGGCAAAAGTACATAAACACCCCATCAATTATCACTTTGTCCCACGGAGACTCTCTCATATTTAAAATCGCCCATGGAGACCTCATTTACTCCCGTTACCCAAGTGAACCCCTTTCCGTCTTAGAACTGTTTGCTGAAAGGTCACATGTTAGTAATTTGGGCCTTTTTTGGATAAAAATGCCCTTTGACAGCTATATATATATATATATATATATATCATACTCTCTTTTTTCACAGTAGTGTACACCTCTCTCTCTCGGTTGATCCTCCTACGTGCTCTCAGCCATGGCAGTCATAGAAATACAGAGGAAACAAGGGCGGAAACTACCTGCAAGTCACCAACTACACCTCTACCAACGACTTCACCATCTCCATTACTGTCACCACCACAATCCCAAACCAAACCACCACACAACCACTAGGCACCAATCACCACCATCGAATCCCCCTTCCACACTCAGTCACCATAAATCACTAATTTCAGAAAACCCCAAAATCAAACCCTAACCCCAATTTTGCATTACCAAGCCCCAATCAGCAAACCCAAATTCAAATTCCTAGCCCCCAAATCGAAATGGAAAATAATGGGAACCGAACCCTAACCTCAACCATGCCTCATGCACTGCCACCACCACTGCTCATGTCACACCCTCAATTTTCAACATAAATAATAATAACTTTAGATAATTGAAATCCCCGCGATAATATAGATAATACCCCAAAAGACATTACAATTTCCAAATTTAGATAAACCTGTTAAACAGTTACAACATTCTAAAAATAAATGATATAGTGCAATACGGTTTACTTTACAGTGATACTAGGATAACTTCTAAAAATAGCTTTTGATAGTGATGCCCGCATGCACTCCAAACACTCCGTGCCTGCGCCCCTATGTTGTACCTGAAATAATGAAGGGTTGAGCAAATCACGTGCCCAGTAGAGAAATTTATACTCAAGTTATGTGAAAATACAATGCATTATGCTTTTAGAATGAATAAATGAACTTTGACAGATACGCCCAAAGTACAAGTGATTATCAAAGAGCCATGCACTCTAGCCAAAGGATTCTAGACATCTTATAAGAAATTCCTAACCGTTCACAGATCCAACTAGATACACTAATAAACTCACGTCAACCTACATTAATCAATTACCAATTCAAAATCATCTCATTATTTCTCGTGCGGTACCACATTCTTTCTCATTTCCACTTCGTTTGTCGTTGAACCCTTTATCATGAACCTTTTCCTTTTGATTTCAAACAATTTAGAAAAAACTCAAGACCATTGTAGGCCGAGCTCCGCTGATTTGGGCTGAATACCAGAAACCGTTGATTCGCTCAAAAATAGCCGGAGGATCTTTTTATAGAAAAATCCTTTCTCCTTTAAACAAAATCACTTTGGTAAAAGAAAACCAATCTTTCTTTCTTTTCTCAAGATCTCATCATTTGAGGTTTTCGCATGTATCGCGTGTGCTTCGGGACATGTCACATAATAAGTGACACCCATTTGTGTGCTCCGGGACTTATCACATATAAGTGATACCCATTTATATACTCCGGGACTTATCACATATAAGTGATACCCATTTATATGCATTATATCGTTACTCCTCCTTTAACCTCGTTGAGTGTCCACGGCGGAATCAACAGTGTCCATGTGTTCGTGTCAAGTTCTCATTAACAACATATGACGTGTTCTCGTCGTGTCCGTTTGTTATTCACATTTATTCCATATTTCCATTTCACAAATATCAAGCCATTCAATCAAGTCCAAAGCCATTTATTCTATCACATGATGTTACGAAACCAACTATCTACCATAACGCACATAAGCAAATATACACATCCTCACCGTACCTCTAAGTGCACCCCCGTACCTTCACATACCACGTATCAACCCACAACTAGACTCTACAATGCCCGGTCTTCTAGTTCCTATACTCGGAGTCCGTGGAATGTATGCTAAAGGAATCTAAAGGATTCTATGAGTCGAGAGAAAATGAATTTCGATACTACCCATCGGATCACTAGACATGCTCATATGTATCGTTCGTATTTCAACGTGTAACAACTACATTTCTCACTTCTTAACTCATCGAATTCATTCAAGTCCACCGGATACCACTCTAAGTATGAAATAGGTAACGTTCCCCAAACACTTGAAAGAATGCATAGAGAAGCCCATTAAAGTCGATAAGAAACCCCAATACGTGATTTAGAGGACGTAGGGAAAATAGCTCCTGGACAATACACCTATCGGTAGAAGAGAGGAAATCTGTACTTGACCTACCGGTAGGTGAAAAGTTCCTACCGGTAGGGAATGAAGGCAGAGAGGCCAACATTTTGCACGAAACAATTCTGCACTTGACCTACCGATAGGTGAAAAGTACCTACCGGTAGGGATAGTATCTTTCAGGCGATTTTGACAAGATTTTCAGATTTTGATCCAATCTGATCAACAACAACCAATACAAGCTCAAATATGGCACTAGAACACTCAAATAACATATAAAAAGAGGTAGAATTCCCTACCTCGAGTATCCAAGCCGAAACTGAAGAGATTGAGCAAGCCCTAGCTTCCGAAATCCAAACCAAACAAAATACACAGAACCAAGCTCTATCCAACGAAATACGAGCTCCAATACGCAAGTAGAAGATGGTTTAGGAGTTGATTGGTATGGGTCTTTGAGTGATTGGGTGAGTTTTGAGAGATGGTGAGAGAGAGAGAGCCAAGAGAGAGTGAGAGACCGAGAGATAGAGACAGGAGGAAAAATGGGAAATGTTTTCCTTGCCACACATACATATACACACATGCACTATATTACACTAACACCCATATTTTCCAAACCTTTGCACATTTAACCCACAACCATAATTTCCACATTAATCCATCATTTATCCCTTTATAAAACATTAAAATTATATAAAGGAAATTTACGGGTCTCTACAGCTCATCTTCGCCGTGAACCACCACCACCGTTGCCAACAGTTACAAGAGGATGGTTGGGTTTGTTCGTTGGTGAGGAGGGTTATGAGGGTGGAGAAGATGGTAGCGGCAGAGTTCACATCATGAATTCCAACAGAAAAACAAGTGGAAAAGGAAAAGGAAATCTTTGTTACCTATTTGGTCAGGGAGAGAGAGAGAAGCGCAGTAAGATCGAAAGAGAGAGGGAGAGAGAGACAATGTGAGAATTGTCTGTTGGCCCGTATAATATAAAAGGGTATATTTGTCATTTCATACATCCCATTACAAAGTTACCGATTAATTCAATTTTCAGTAGTTGAGGGGGACTCCATGGGTGATTTTAAATGTGATGGGGTCTCCAAGGGACAAAGTGATAGTTGATTGGGTATTTATGTACTTTTGCCAAAGAAAACTTGGTAAATTTCAGTCACCTCCCATGAGGTTTCTGACAAAAGCAAAGACATCCCCAACTTTTTGTGAAATTATCCATGCCCTCCCTTCCTTTTGTTGACAATCTACAACTTGCCCCTTCTGTTATCTTTGCTTCCAAAGTCAGTTAACTTTAACATCAAAATGACGATAATATCCTCAATTTTCACAATCATCGCCGTCATCAGTGTATGGCCCATTGGCCCCTCTCTCTACAGCCACCACTATTATCAATAAATGTCCCCTCTCGCTCTCTACATGGATATATGTATATATGTGTATGTACTCATATATTCAAAGGATTTTGCAGGTATTTATATCTATGCTTGTGTGTGTGTTTTATCTCATTTCTCAAATTTCCCAAATCCTTTGATTCTCAAAATAAAAAAAAATCCCATACTCTCTGCCATCTCTTCCAACAACATCGACACAAAGCCCTTCCAAAAACCTCAATTTGGGGTTTGTTTATTGTTATTGTATTCTATATCAATAAAAAAGCTCCAATCCAGCACAAATCAATTCCCCAAATCATATTCAAATTTTGAGGACCACTATACGTCTCCCTTCAAAACCTATGTTTTCCTTCTCAATGCATTGTTGAAAAGCCCAATAGAGAACAGTCTCTTTCGGGATTTTTCGTGATTACCAACTAAACAAGGGTCGTGTGGCTTTGACAGGGTTTACTAATTTGAGCCCACAAACCTAAATCAGGTGATTCAAATTCAAGTGTTTTTTTTGGTAATTGATTATTTTATAACCAACAAGCACCAACACAACAGGGTAAACAACCTATAAAAAATAGAAAACTGTACAACCAAGCCTAACTACAAGCCGGGAAAAACAGTCCCAAAAATCCTGCGTGAGATTTTCCAAAGATCACAGTATTACACATTCTTTGGTTCTCAATTGACCTAGGAATCACTTTCCAATAATAAACACGAGATCTGATGTTCTCATCTATACAATCCAACACATCAGTGGCATATCGAGACCTACCCCCAAAGATTTTGGAATTCCTTTCCATCCATATGTGATAAACTGCTACAGTTAGAGCTAATTTGAAAAGGAGAGATTTGAAAGAATTACCCCTGCAGAAAGTGATTGCCCCACTTACTTCAGAATTCCATAGAACAGCCTTCCTTTGGATCTGACTTCCCAAATGTTGTTTGAATAACTACATTAAAAAAATAAGTGTTACAAAGATTCATCAACTTGGGAGCAGAGCACACAAATAGGGTCTACCTCCATACTCCACTTTCGTAATCTGTCCTTAGTGGACAACCTTTGAAGGCAGGCAAATCACAAAATAAATGCTGATTTTGGTACATTCCTAATAAACCAAACTATTGGAGCCCAAGGGACTTTTGCATTTTTGTATCTCAAGTTATGAATAGGCGAACACTGTAAATCCCAAAATAATACGGAGTAATACATTTTTTTAGTTATTAACACATTTTTTTTAGTATTTTTGGTATTAGTTACGTATTATTTTTCTCTGCAAATTTATTTTAGGGATATACAATAGACTTCGTGTAATACTGTTACTTCTCACCCTCTTACCACTTTTGTTAATTTGAACAATAACAAATGGGACAATTATGGTGAAGATGCTTGTAGAGGGGAAGTGCTATTTTCATCATTTAATAGCCAAAGTTAACAGAGTTTGGAGGCAAAGATAACAAAGGGGGAATTGCAGGACAGTGGAACAAGGGGCAAATAATGCCCAGGTCATGGACCACTTTTTTGGTAATTCATCTGGACATGAGAAGGAGAAAAGTAATTCCCCATACATGGAGAGGGCAACCTAGAATGACTAATATACCCCTGATGAAAGAAACCCTAAATTTCCCCCAATTTTTTGAATCCCAGCCCCACTGTTGTCTCTCATTCCCTCGTACGCAGCTGAAGAAGAGAGAAGAACAAGGTGGGTTTCGCGGCTGAAGAAGAGAGAAGAACAAGGTGGGTTCCGCGGCTTCCGCTCCTGCTCTCGTCCCTTCGATCTTCCTCCCTCACCTCTTCTTCCTCTCTCACTTCATCTCTCTGTAGGGTACAGTCGTCTCTCCATTCCACCGAAGAAGAAGCAGTATCTTCTCCTTGACTAAGCGAGTTCGTAGCTGTACGCATCTGGTAAGGAATGTTTTGGGTGTTTCAATTTTCTTTGCAGTTTTCTCTCTTTTATCTTCTCTCATTTCGTCCATGGGTCTCTGTTTTCAAGCAATTAGGTTTTTTTTCATTGTATGAGAGAGTGGCCTGGTTTTGAATTAAGGTAGAAGTTGTTAGGTTTTGGGTTAAGTTTTCTTCTTTGTATAGTGACGTGAAAAGAACGCAAGCAAACTGTATTGAGGGTCTTCCCTTTGGTATTTTTTCCATTCGCAATGTCCTAGCACCATAAGTCGTTGTAATTGATAGGGAAAAAAATTGGGACTTTGTAAGCCTAACAATGTGCAAGGCACATTACAGCAGAAAGAAACAAGTAAACAAGGGAAGAAAACAATGTGTGTTGTCCCTTTTCAAAGGTGTGTTGCTCTGTGTGGAATGTGATTCTTGTTCAAGTAATGTAACATGTTTTTCCTCAAAATAAAATAGTTGCACTTTAAGTTTCCTGATGTTAGTCCTTCTAAGAACTTTTGTTGCTCTCTATGTAAGAATGTATGCCCCAGAGCGGTAAGGGGATTAAGGTAAAATTGGATGTTTTATTATCTCTGTCAACACTTTGCCAACTTTACCTAGAGTCCTAGTTTTTTTGTTTTACTATTTTTCATCACTCATTCATATATCCTGTCTTAATGAAACAAGCAAGTAAGTGTGTTTTTCTTTTTCCCCATGTTTATTGAATTTTGTCATAATTTGGGAAAATCATCGTAAACTACTGAGAAACTTGTGGCTTCATATGCCTGTACCTTTCAAATGCTTAAAAATGATGGGATTGCACTTGATTCTTTTATTACACTTTCGAATAGTTAAAGGAATAGGCAAATGAAAGTTTTGAAATTTCGAGAACATGGATCGTAGATGACCCTTCACTTTAGGCAACTATAGATGCATTATTGATGTAAGTTGTTCATTGCATTAAATGCAATGGCAGTTTTTTTGTTTTATGACTAATCGCTTTGAAATGGAATTCTATGTTTTGGTTGATAGAAAATGAGTATTGGAAATTGTAGTGTTCAAATCCATATTTATTTTGTGTGCTTCGAACTTTGAGGAACATTGGTATTCTTCTTGGTGGAAGTGAGAAGATTAAAATAAAGATTTAGACATTGGTTAGGTAATTTTTGTTCCTTGTTGCAATACTTTGTCCTAGTTTTCCATTATAGTAAACTGAGGTGTTATTCAAGCAACCAAACCACAAACACAGCAGGTTCTAGCCTTGGCATAGTATTACAGGTTCAAAAACCAACTGAAGTAAACAGAGACAATAGATAACTTTGTCATAGTTGGACTGGTTTTCCACTTGTAAGAATGGATGCCCCAGACTGTTAAGGGCAGTGACCTATATTTTAACTTGCTGAATGGTTGTTCCCTTGACAAAGGTGTGCTGATATGTATGAAATTTGGTTCTTGTTCAAGGTTGTAACATGTTTTTTTGCTGAAAATGAAATAGTTGCTCTTTAAGTTATGTAATGTTACTCCCTGTAAGAGATTTTCTTGCTCTCTATGTAAGAATGTATGCTCCACACTGTTAAGGGCAGTGACTTATGTTGTAACTCACTGAATGGTTGTTCCCTTTACAAAGGTGTGTTGATTTGTATCACATGTGGATCTTGTTGAAGTCATGTAACATGTTTTTTTGCTGACAATATGGTAGTTGCTCTTTAAGTTAAGTAATGTTACTCCCTGTGAGAGATTTTCTTGCTCTCTATGTACGAATGGATGCTCCACACTGTTAAGGGCAGTGACTTATGTTGTAACTCACTGAATGGTTGTTCCCTTTACAAAGGTGTGTTGATTTGTATCACATGTGGATCTTGTTGAAGTCATGTAACATGTTTTTTTGCTGACAATATGGTAGTTGCTCTTTAAGTTACGTAATGTTACTCCCTGTGAGAGATTTTCTTACTCTCTATGTACGAATGTAAAACTCCTTGTAAGAACTTTTGTTACGCTCTATGCACCAGACAGGTGTTCCTTAAAAGACTTTCTCCCCCTTAGTAGACGACTGTACATTGATGATAGGAAGATGGAAAACATAAAACTATTGTCGAAATGGACTTAGATGAGGAAAGTTTGAAAATAACAATTGTGGTTGATGGTATTCGATTGTTTGTTCAAGGATATGTCCTCGAGTTCAGTTAGTTCAGGTCGTACTTTGAAGAGAAAGTGCCTTTGTGGTGATGAAGCTGTTATGAAGCCTTCTGGAACTGATTTGAATCCTGGTAGGAGGTTTCTTGGGTGTCCAAAGTATCCGGTAAGTGTATGTTCACTTATTGTTTAGTTCATTCTTTGAGGAGAGAGAGGGCTTAGTGTCATTTGATGGTATATTTTGTAGGATCCAAACCGTTGCAGTTTCTTTGAATGGGTTGATGATCCCATATGCAAATGCAAGTGTTGCAAGTCTGTTATTCTTGAACAAAAGGAAACGATAGCCAATTTGTATGACGAGATTAACTATATGCAAGAGAAAGCCAAGTTGATTGAGGACAAAGCCAATGAGTATGAGAAGAAGGCTACAGAGTATGAATCCAAGGCAAAAGAGTTTGATAACATGACTGAAGTTTATGAGTGGAGGATTAAGGAGATGAAGAGAGTGGAAAGAAAGAAAATTAAGGAGGCTGGGACAATGGAAAGAAATTTTTGGATGAAATTGCTGGTTGCATTGCTGGTTCTTGTAGGTGGATGCATTTTGTTTAATTATGGGGTTAGGGAGGAGGGAATTGCGTTGCCTCGTTGACTTACATGGGTTGAAATGGCATAATGTTAAGAATGCAACTGCTTTTGTATATTTGGTGGATGTAATTTTCAAACTCGGTAATATTTTGTGTATGTATATTGTTGACATGGTTAATGGTTATGTATGTTAATTTAATGTTGTCGTATATGTGTGGTTTGACATGTAATGGAATAAGTTATTTGTGCTGTGGTGTACATAAGTTGGGTCATGAATGAAATACATTAATCCAGTTTTTTTTTAAGGTTATGGAGAATGTGGAAAAGAAAACATTGACAGGTTTTTGCTACTGGGGTGGGGAACGTAAGGTAAATGCCAATGGCACCTTCTTGTACAACGGGGGGGACTTGTGTAGCTGTTTTACTTCAGGAAGGAAGTAAAGTACATGAGTTACGTGAGAAGATTTGTGGTGGTGCCCTTAACATTAATTTGGAAGGGAAATTGTACTTCTATAACACAAAGAGGGATAAGACGAAGTATGTAACATTGAATGACAACAACGGTGTTGCAATGTTGTTCCACCTGAACGAAGATGATGTTGACTTGTTCGTAGAAAATACAGGACAAAATCATGACAATATCCCGACCTTTTACAATTCAACAAGGTAAGATGAATTGTTTTATCTTAATTTAACACTTAACAATTGATATGTTTGCATTTGAATAACCAATGGCATCTATTTTGTTAGGGAATCGATGGTCACTGACAACATTAGCTCGCCTGGAGGAACAGTGGCAGTACCGTCTCCCAGTCAGGTAAGCAATAGTGGTAGCCAGGAGATGGGGTTGGTGCCGTATTTGCCGGAAAATGCAAATGAGATATTAACCGGGAAGGGTCAACTATTTGATAGCCCCGAGCTATTCAAGCAATCAGTGCTAGTATTTGCTGCATCGAACAAGTTTAGTTTCAATTACTTGGATAATAGTAGAGCGTACTACCGATTGATATGTAAAGTAGCGGGGTGTCCTTGGAAATTGACAGCAAAATGTGAGGGTTCCACTGATTTGGTTCGTGTCATCATGTTTAGGAATGAACACGTACATAGTGCAGAAGATGCTAGTAATTATAGGTTGACCTTTCGCAGTAAACAAGTGGGGTTGCTTTTCAAAAACCAAATTGTGGACAAGCCTGAATATTTGCCGAGGGATATTTGCAAGGACTTCGAGCATACCTTCCAGTGTCCTCTGAATTACGGTCAAGGATGGAGGGCGAAAGAAAAGGCTAAGGAAGCCATCATAGGACCACCTTCGATGACTTTCCACCTTGTCCCATGGATGTGTCGACGGCTTGTTGAAGCCATACCAAACACAAGAGCAATTTGGACGTCGACAGATGAAGGCAAGTTCAAGCAACTATTTGTTTCTTATGGTTGCTCTATTGCTGCATTCACAAAAGGTTATTTAAGGCCAGTTTTGAAATTGGACGCGTGTTTCTTGACTGGATACTATCGGGGCCACGTTCTATCGGCTAG
Organism: Rhododendron griersonianum; assembly: GCA_018127125.1. Taxonomy (NCBI): domain Eukaryota; kingdom Viridiplantae; phylum Streptophyta; class Magnoliopsida; order Ericales; family Ericaceae; genus Rhododendron; species Rhododendron griersonianum. The sequence continues at coordinate 7,181 of JACTNZ010000026.1, read as the reverse complement.
TGCACATGATGCGGACGATGGGTTGTACCCCCTAGCATATGCCATTGTGTCTAGTGAGAATGATGAAGACTGGTTATGGTTCTTGATGAATCTTAAGGAAGTTCTTGGAGGATGTCAAGTTGTGTTGGTCACCGATCGGAACATTTCTTTGTTGAATGGTATAATTAAGGTTTTTGGTGGGGATTGTAATTCATGGTGCCTCCGTCACCTAAAGGAAAACTTCAGCAAGTTTGCTAGCTCAAAGGGCTTGAAAGCTGAAAGACGAAACACGGCTCTAAAGGTGGTTAATGATCTTGCGTATGCGAGGACCGAAGACTCATTCAAGTACCATTTGGGCAAGTTGTATGGGATTTCTCCTGCTCTTTCAAAATGGGTGGAAGAAAACAATCCAAAGCACTGGTCGAATGCATTTTTCCCTTACAAGAGATGGGACAAGATGTACACAAATCTGGCTGAATGTTTTAATTCTTGGATATTGCCATTAAGGGAATTGGACATCATTCAATTTATGACAGGACATGTGTCCAAGACCACTGAGTTGTTGCTCCGTAAGCATACCGAGGTTAGGAAATGGAAATTGCCGGTTGGGAAACACATTGAGGATGACATTAAGAAGTCTCAAGAATATGCTCGAAAATTTACGCATCGTAACTCCTCGCCGACCGAGTTCATTGTCGCTAATGACACTAGGCGACTTTATGCAGTCAAGCGGATCCCACGTACTTGCAGTTGTCTTGCTTGGCAGATGTCTGGAATTCCTTGCGCACATGCTGCTCGTGCTATTCAAAGCTCTGGTTTTTCCATTTACGATATGGTGGATCCTTTTATGAAAAGGGAGATGCAAATGGTGATATATGAGAATACCATGTCCCCAATGCCGTTGCATGACATGCCTAGTGCGTCATCATTTTTGGCAGTGACTGACCTGAACGATAATAACGTTGATGTTGTTTCTTGTACTGATCCTTTTCTACGTCCCCCCGTTGTGAAAAGGCCGCCCGGCCGACCGAAGAAGAGAAGGATTGAGTCACAGACACAAGATAAGGGCACAGTTTTTTGTAGCCGATGTCGCGAACCAGGCCACAACCGTAGCACATGCCAATCCGCATTACCGGGATGATAGGTACACTCACATAAAAGTCAAACTATTTTGCCTTTTCCTTAGTAACTTGTATTACCCTTGGCCTTTATTTGTGCTTAGAGTTACTTGTGTGTTGCATTTTGGGCTAACCATGTAGGTTACTGACTTCATTTATTTGTTAATTGGAGTTGGGGCATATGTTACCACATGTGACACATACAATTGAAGCATTGAACACAATGGATAATTCCTTTCAATTAATAGGTTTTTGTAGTATTGGTATGTATTACTTAGAGAGTTGAAGTGAGAGCTGAATACATGCTTTGGATAATGTAGCATGACTCAATTTGAGAACTGTGTTGACTGCACCGACACATGTTGGGGAAGTGGCCATAATTTAAACATATGTAACGAAATCGCGAACTGATTTCTGACTTTGATACTACATTTGTTGATCTTAAATTGATGTATAGTTTGTGCCGTAGTTATTCCTATGTTAAGTCAGATTTAACGTTCCAATTTATGGAATTGCAGATTCTGGATTTGTTGCGTAATTGTCTTACGATGTTCGAGTGACACATGAGACCGAGGTGAGTTACTCAATACATAAATTACATGGTAATATACCTTTTGTTTCCGGTTAATCCTTGCATGTAACCTGTGATCGTCGATATGGTAACATGTGATGCTCGTATCTTTTGAATCCATGTTTTGTCCCTTTTGTCATTGCTTGTGACAAAATATGTTACTTTTTTATATGGACATGGTGGAAATTCAATTCCACCGGCGCTTTATTTCCGCTTAACCCCTACGGATGGGCTATGGTTGTTATATAACTACAAATTAAGTTATGGTAATGCATGGATTGCTGTACATAGGGTTATGAATTCTCGGTTTATTTAAGAATAACAAATTTGTACTTCTGTTCCAGGCAGCAACAAATGGTTCGAGTACGTATCCTTCTATTGGCAAAGCTGGGCGCAACCACATGGTCGGGATGCCATTTGCTAATTGTTTCCACTTTATTGCTTGTACCAATATTAGCCCCTATCTCTCTTACAAGTAATGCTGAGACTTACAGTGTAATGGTCATATGTTGAAACCATGGTACTTAATACCTGACTTGTTTATCCTACGTATTCGTGGTTTTGTAGTGGATTTTGAAGTAACATGAAAGCCTTCAATTGTTAAATTCTGGTGGTGGCAGGCCATATCAATGGTTCTTTGAATTTTGACTAACACCAAAGCTATCAATATTTTGTGGTTGCACAATATGTGATATGTATATTTGCATGGAATCCATTAGCCGAACAGAGTATTTTTGTATGGAACCATGTAACCGAACAGGATTTCGAGCATATTCACTTCGTCTTGTTCACCTAACTTTATCCTTGTCAGAAACATTAAGTGCTCCTTCTGAAAAAAGTATATGGTCGGACCTTAAAAATAATGTAGTCGTTCAGAAATATTCACTTGCTCTTGTTCACCCAACTTTGTCATTGTTTGAAACATTAATGGTAGTTGAGGTGCTGAACTCCATAGTACATTTACTACTTCTGACTATGAAACTATATATATAAAATGTCCTAATGTTAGTGAAGATTTATTGGTAGGGGTACATTTATGACAATATTCACTGGCCTTCTTAGCTGGGCCCCTTTGAAAAGGCCAGGTGGAATAGGGGATGCTTCACATTTCATATTCCATATTCCACAGAGAGTTCTGACAACAAAGTGCTCTTTGTGATTATAAATTGTAGTCTTTATGTAAAATAAATGTACTCTTTCAGTAATATTTACTTGCTCTTACTATCAAAATAAGTTGAACTATATACACGACAAGGGGGCCAGTGAAAGGTCAAATCAACTAAGTTACCTGTCTATATACACACTTGCTGGGCCATTGATGATGCATTCCAAAAAATTACGATATGGATCGAAATTGGCCTTTTCGAAGAAGACTGGAAAAGGGGGAGAGTTCTGATTCTGGTTCTCGTACACGGGCACGTGCATGGGCACCCTCACCTATTCAACATCCGAACAACCGTCCTTCCTTTGGTTCGGCACAAGATTAATGCCATGTGCAGGCGACTAATCCGTCAAGGACTGATAGTCAAGAAAGTGAGGGAAGCTGAAAGGGATGGCTTTGACCCAAGAGAGTCTATTAGAGGAATGCAGAGGGATCCATAGTATGCATCCGACCCCGAAGTATCTGATTACTCCGATGACGAATAGGAGTAATTGTATTTCATTCCATTGTAGTAATTATAAATTGGGGTACTACGTTCTTCGATTTATGCAAGAAATAATGTCATCATGCCTTCTTAGGTGGGCCCCCTTTAAAAGGGCAGCTGGAATAGGCTATGCCTCCCAATTAATTTTCCATACCCAACAGTTATGTCAAATACAAAGTGCTCTATGTGATTCTAAGTTGTAGTCTTTGTGAAATATAGTGTACTCTTTTTGTAATATTCACTTGCTCTTGTTACCTTGGAGAATGGTAGTTGTGATGTGCTGAACTGCATAGTACTGGTAGTACTTTCACTGTACCACTACGTACAAATAATGTCATCATGTTAGTCAAGATTTGTTTGGGGGGGTTATGGGTAGGGTTCATCTTAGGTGGGCCCCCTTTTCAAAGGCAGTTGGAATAGGGGATGCCTCACAATTAATATTCCATGCCCAACAGTTATGTAAAATACAAAGTGCTCTATGAGATTATAAGTTGTAGTCTTTATGAAAAATAATGTACTCTTTGAGTAATATTCAGTTGCTCTTGTTACCTCGGAGAATGGTAGTTGTGAGGTGCTGAACTCCATAGTACTGGTACTACTTTCACTGTCTAGTGTATAGTACTAAATCATGTGTATAAATATGAGATAGGAAAGTGGAACTCATTTGCATCTAAATTATTTGGGTGTTGTCTTAACTCTCCCAACTTCTTTGTCATAACAAAATTCTACTTGCTGCGCGTGAACAAGATGTAGTCCGTCTGGATTCATCGCAAACCCAAACAACAAGCAATACAATCCAAATTCTACTTGGGTATGGTATGGGCGGTGTTGGTAAAAAACCACTAAAGTGGCTATTTACATTATTATATTGACTTGTCATCCCGATCGCCAGCATCTTGATGAAGACTGGTCATGGCGGCCCTCCCAGCATCTTCAAGCATTTGCACTTCTTCTGTGTTATGCTTGCAAACCGGGGTGACCTAAAGTGGCTATCTACATTATTATGTTGAGTTGTCATGACAATGACAATCCCCACAGGCTTGTCATTGTGTTACGTATCCGTAGAAACCCCTCTTTTTCGTTGTTTTATGTTAGTTATTGGATGTTGTATATACGGAAGTTTTATTGACTGAACTATGTGAGATTATGTCGTTCTTAAGGTTGTAAATTATTTGGCCCATTTTAAGCCAGATGAAATCAATTTTATATGCAACAAATGTCATCCTACTGCATTCATTATATGGTGGACATAGATGTTTGATGTACAAATTATAATTAATTAGTTCACTCTTTTGGAATCTCCGAAAAAGTACTTTAAATTTGAATGGAAGTTCGCGCACTTAACTTCCGACACTCCTTAAAGTCAACACAACATATGCTCCTAATCAATACATTATACGTACCTACATTATATGGTCTTCATTGATGTATGATGACCGGGGAGAAAGTTTGATGCGGACTAATAAATTCCCAGCGTCATGGCATATAAATACGACACCAAATTGTAGCTCATGTTCACATAGTCAGAAAATTCTCCCACTTTAGTGTGATGACCAAAAAAACCAGTAAGAAGATGTAGTTGGTTTGAATTGTTCACAAACCCATGCACTAACATGCAACTACAACACAAAGTTCAGAAATGGTCTTCCTTCACAAAGGTGTGTTGTTCCGCTGTTACCAAAACCTACAAAAGTGGCCATCTACATTATTATATGACAGTCTCTATCTGTCACGATAGTACTATTTTTTGTTATTCTTGTTTCCCTCCATTTTGAGCAAACTGTCGTTCAGTTGGTCGCGGTGGGTTTTCAAACATGATTACGCATCTAGCGGTACTCTTACTACTCTTACTACCTCGGAGAATGGTAATTGAGGTGCTCAACTCCATGGTACTGTTCGTACTTTCAGTTTTGAATTATGTACAGATATACGTCATAATGTTAGTCAATATTATTGGTAGGGTCCATCTGTGCTTAACTCCATAGGCTATTCAGGTATTTATGTTAAAGTCCTCATGTCTTCTGCCATTATTTACTTGCTCTTTCGGACGTTGGAGAAAGTTCGTTGAGGTGGAATGGGTGTTGGATGACATAACTTCCAACACTTCAGAATGTCATTTAAAAGAAAGTGCTCTTTATGAATATATATAAGGCTCGTTACGTATTTATGATAAAGTCTTTTACCATTATTCACTTGCTCTTCTGTACATTGGAGAAAGTTCGTTGAGGTGGATTGGATGTTGGACCACCTAACTTTCCACACTTCTGAATGTCAAGAAACAAGAACAGCCTTCTCATGAATAATGAATATGGTCTTCCATGATTTGTATTGTAGCCTATTACAAATATTGACTTGGTTGTAATGTTTGATGGGTCCCATCCTAACATCCTATATAAATACCACCCCGTCCTAACATAGTCAGAAATCCACAATCATCAAGTTTGAAAAATAGTTTCCCCACTTCATTGTCATCACACAACCTAGGAACATGTAGTTCGTTTCACTGTCAAAAATCACTATAATAAAAAAATAAGTGCTCTTTGTGATTCAACATTGTAGTCTCTGTGAACAAACACTGTACTCTTTCCGTAATATTTACTTGCTCTTACTGACTTCGTCTTCTTTCTGCGTCATACAATGGTGCATGGCTCCCCTCAATTCTCATCCCAACTTCCTAAAATATGAGGTTTAACATACTCACAAACCCACCCCCCGTTTTTTACAATCAAAACTTAACTTTCCCAACTTCTTTGTTGTAAGCTAAGTAGACTTGATGCGCGTGACGAAGATGTAGTCCGTTTCGGTTCACAAACCCATGCACAAGCAATACAATCCAAACTTCAGAAATGGTCTTCGGTTCTATACATTTGCTGTTGGGACTTTGTTCTTGTACTCTTTCTGGTGATGGTAAAAAACTACGAAAGTGGCTATCTACATTATTACGTCATTCTCACACCCATTTGGAGCATATCTTACGTGTGAAAAGCAAGTGAACTGACCTCAGCTTGTAAGATAAGTAGTATTGAAAGAGTAGTATCACCTCCAACATTCGTCCCTAGCACAATGATGTAAGCTTGTACACAATGTTGTATACAAGGAACGTTTTTTTGGAATGATGTAAGCTAACGACAAAGAGTTTAAACTAATTGTTATTTTATGTGCTCGTTGTTCATTTGCAATCAGGGCTTCTCCTACCTTTCGTGAAAATGAATTAGTAACTAAAACCATATTGCATCGTTCCATCGGACAAGAGTTAGACGATTGTAAGATTCGTGTTGAGGACCCTATAAGGTCACCAAGGGGTGACGCATTCCATAATTGTACTCTTCTACGTGGGTTGCGAATCCTCTCAAGTCAAAGCCCCTAAGTAAATCCATTCATTTCACACGACATACATTAATTTTTAAAATCTGCTACCATTGTCGGAGGTAGTAAGAGCAAGTAAACATTACTAAAAGTACTATGTTTAATTTAATTTTCTCAAACACTACAACGTTGAATAAAAAAGAGCAATTTCTTTTGTATAAATATGAGATAGGAAAGACGAAGTCAGTAAGAGCAAGTAAATATTACGAAAAGAGTACAGTGTTCTTTCACAGAGACTACAATGTCGAATCACAAAGAGCACTTGTGTTTGTATAGTAGTGAATGTTGTCATGAAAGGACCGTATAAACAAATTCTTGACTAACATGAGGCCACATTATTCGTACAAACTTTCACAGTGATAGTATTAACAGTACTATGGAGTTGAGTGCCTCAACTACCATTCTCCGAGGTAGTACGAGCAAGTAAGAATTAGAGAAAGAGCACTATTGTTTTTCACATAGACTACAAATATGATTCACAAAGAGCACTTTTCTTTGTTT